>JARHVA010001703.1:2577500-2842500 GCA_037957365.1 Torreya grandis
TATGTTCTATATTTAATGAAACATACATATATGTTTATATATACATATATAAATACACACATACACACACACGTGCGCGCACATGCACGCACGCGCACACACACACACACACACACACACACACACACACACACACACACACACACACACACACACACACACACACACACACACACACACACACACACACACACACCCTAAAAGTGTATTATTTTCTTGAATACTAAAATCCATGTGTATATATAAATATACTAAATTTTGTTCATAGTTTTATCTATCAAATTTTACATAGTCCTGATCAAGTCAACAGTCTATACTTCAATATCCATTATGTATGTATATAAATATACTGATAGTATAAATACTTTCTAATTAAACCATGTTCAAACCTTTTCAACCTAGACCTATTTGGTATATATTATTCCATACTTGGTGTATTGGTCAATATTGAGCTTGTTAAGCAAATATAGGTTTTATCAGTTTTTAGAGTCGAATCGATTAGGATAATAGTATAATTAGTATGAGGGGAGGGATATCATGATCAAGTCACAAAAAAAAGAAAAAAATCACAAATGAGATCCATGGTTATTGAGATATGATGTTTGTTAGAATTTGTTATTAGTTGGTGAACATTACACGCATGGTCAACCTTAGGTAAGTAGCATTTGTAAGATATAACTTAAATAGTTTGGTTTATTGGTTTGAAAAATCATTTAAACCATTTAAGTTGATAGATATTATTTGCTCTGAGCTTAGAAACATGTTTAGGAGAGAAAGAACAAGTGTGACCTAGTATGAGGAGGTGGAGGCACTTATCCAAGGCAGGAAGGAAGTTACTTTAGTAAGGAATCTATTGTTTTCCCTATTTTTGGTACATTATTTTTTATTTATTATCATTTTTTGTGAAATTTTAATAGTTTAGGGCCTTATTTTTAAATATGGTACTAATGTCCTGAGTATGGCACTAGTGTCTTGGTCATGGCACTATTGTCCTGGGCATGGTGCTACTATCCATTGCTACTATCAAAGTTCAACACTATTATACACTAAGACAATTTTTTTGGTTTTACTTATAGTCTTTACTTAATGACTATTATTACATGTTTACCTGGTATTCTTGGATGTTAATGTAAGATTTGGTTGTATGTTTTAAGTGGATGTGCATATGAGAGAGTTTTAGACTGGTTAGATGATGGAGTGTTTATGGTAATTACCTTTGATATATGACAAGAGGGTGGTGGTCTATAGAGTGGGTTTGGGATATGTGTCATCATTAGCTCTGATGCCGTAGGATAAGTATATGAATACATCATTACGTGAGAGGTGAAAAATTGATACATGTAAATTATGGTTACCCACTAGGGATATTATTGTGAAGCTGGAAGATGTGTATAGGATCCTAAGATTGTCCATTACTAGTTATAGGGTATTACTATAGGAGGCCATAAAATACCAAGCTATAGATTAGGTTGAAAGCTAATTTACCATGATGCCTATAGGGACTCATTAGGTAGGGAGTAATAGTGAGGTATTATTTCCTTTGATTGTCTTAACCAATGGTCTATGGTTTGTGGAAGTTTTTGGTAGTTTTACTAGCTTATTTAATTATTATGGATAGGAGTGGGATATTTCATTTCATATAGGATGCATGGTATAGTGTAGGACATAAAGGATAATGGGATCATATACTCATGGGGTTACACTTTGTTGGGCCACTTGTATTGGTATTTATACCAATTCACTTAGGAGTTGTGTGTGGGTGGCCTTAGATATTTGACATTATTACACTACTAAGCATATGATCATATTGTAGTAGGTAGATGTAAGGATTTTTCACAAGTGGATTATACTCATCCATAAATGTTTGTAGAGAGATGGGTTAATACTATTCATGTACAAAAGAGGAGCATGATGTGATGTCTAAAATTATTGGATAGGTTTACTACTAGATATGTTATTTGGAGACCCTATAGGGGCTTTGAGGAGTGAATTGAGGATGGTGTTTAGTTGAGATGGGTTAGGGTGAGTTGTTGGCTACATGACCATTGGCTCAATGTGTTTGAGAGATTTAAGCATGATTGAGTGACATGATAGTTTAGTATAGATTAGGATGTTCCATCATAACTATTGGTTTAGGCAAGGATTTATCAAGATATAGTGTGGCCAGGGAGCAGGCTTATACCATCAGTGGTAGATATAGCTTTGATTTCATTGATAGAGCGAGATCCAGTGTTGGATATACCAAAAGTGGATGATGTAAGAGTGACTGATGCATACAAAGCATGGGGGGTGTAGCATAAATGGGGACCATTATTTATAGGAGTTGGGGTTATAATGGAGGATGTGGTGGATGTCAAGCCCATTAATGTAGTTGATAGTAGGTTACTATTATATATTTATATGTTTTTCTAATTCCATTTAATAATTGGGTGGGTATATTATGTATTGTGTTGTTATGTGTAGCTCCAGGTGATGATGAGTACTGGGAGACTACTATTGAGTCTACACTCCCAGTACTAACATGACACATCCTTGATGATGCCATAGATGATGGACTAGTGGAGAGGGACATAAATGTTGCTAGCATTCATTCCCACCTATTTTATCTTTTAGCCATTATGAATACAACATATAGATAAGGAGTTATTGATAGAGATGAGGCATGTGTGGAGCTATAGAGATGAGCCATGCCTGCACCTGATATTCTAGGTGGGTAGGTAGAAGGATAATGGATGACTATATACATATATAGTGGGATAACAAATAGTTATTAGCTGAGGTAGTGGTGTTACAAGATAGAGAATGAAGATATTGGTCTTAGACTAGAACTAGGGGGATGGTGGAACATCTAACTCTAGTATGGATGTATCATGGAGTGAAAGTGAGGGCATTTGTCCTGATGACATTACATTAATTTTCAAGTGACTTATATCATTGTACTGAAACTATGTAAGTGTATGTGTGTGTGTATGTGGCTATATATATATATTGATGTTTAATGTTATATGGATATCATGTACATTAATATCTTGACTTATGGCATCATGCATTTTCATATGTGTTTGATTATATTCATTGTTTAGATGTTGATATGGAAATATGCTATGTATCTATGCAATGGTAACTAGTTTCTTATTTTTGTATGAATGTTTAAGTACACATGTATATTGGATTGGGAATGTTAGTTATTAGTATAGGTGATATATGATATATGAGTCTAGATTATGTAACTATGGTATGAACTATCAGACCCTGGATGGCATGGTGAACATGTAACCATACTACTCATGTTGTGTTGATGTAGAAGTGGAATCTATAATTGATATTGCTTATAGTACACTTCTAGTAGATAGATGTGTAGACTCTATAGAAAATAGCCTAATCAGTTGTTATACTAAAATTATTCTCTAATCTCTACAATCTCTAACAAATATCTTAATAAGATATTGAACTATGTTATGATATATGTTATCTCTATCAAATATCTTAATCAATTGTTTAATTGTGCTATGATCTCTACAAAATATCTTAATCAATTTTTGAAGTATGTTCTAATTTCTATTATCTCTATCAAATATCTTATTCAGTTGTTTAACTATGTTTTGATTTTTGTGATCTCTGTTAAATAACTTAATCAACTATTAAACTTTTTTTTAATTTATTTGATCTCTGCTAAATATCTTAATATGTTGTTGAACTGTCATTTATGATTGAATTACTTACCATTTTTGTACCATACTACTATAATTAGGTGGAAATTTGTGAAATGGATACCAGATATGTTGACTATGTGGTGCATGGTATATCTCATAAGTAGGTGTCCTAGAAACCACATGGATCATACGATTAGTGACAAATGTCTCCTTAAAATAAAATTCTATGATAACTAAATGGTAAAGGATTTTTATTTAAGAGAGTGTGGGGAATGAGATCTTGATCCCCTATTTAAATTCTATAATTCCTTTATCAACATACTAGTCAATACGATCTTAGAGTACATAATAGTTATTGTCTAAATGTCCATTTAATTGATGAAAATTATAATATGGTTTATTATGTATCCTATGTAGATGGTGTGATAGATGGTGATGAGTAGAATGAAGTCTAATCATATCCTTATCTAATAATGTAAGTAAGATATCATGAGGCCTATCCCTATCTGAAAACTGTATATCCCCTTTATTGGTATCTTGTGCTATACTCACTATAGGAGATGCTTTATGAAGTGGCTCTTTTCCCTTTTTGAGTATCTTGATTATTTTTTTATATTCCATTTATTTCTTAATCATAGGTGGAGCAGGTTCATGTACCATATTGGATGATTGTGGTTTTGAGAAACCTACATCCAAATATACCTATAAATGTGTCTCAAGTAGTCCCAACTCTTTCTCTAATGTCATAGCTATGTTACATATACTCCATAATGATTTTGATGTCTCATATAGTAATTTCTCCTTAAGCGTAAACATGAGACCTCTATAAAATACGTATCATACCTCTAAATCTGTTAGCTGGTAATTTAATTGATGCATACATGATTTGAATCTTAGAATGTACTTAGTGTTTCTATCTCACACTAGTGTAGTGAAGTAAACCTCTCATATTTGACTCTAGGTCCCTTGTTATGTATGTAGTGCCTGAGAAAGACTATTTTTAACTCATCATATGTATGTAGTGAACCACTGAGGAGTGTATGATGAAACCAATTTAATGCCTCACCTCTAGAGACATTGGAAATAACTGTAATAAATTCAAGTTGTTAGTGACATGTGAAATGGATTTCCTATAAGCTTGAAGGTGCAAGTATGGGTCTCCATACCCATCAAATTTTGGTAACGCTGGTATCTAAAAATTGGGCAAAAACTTTTTATTGAAAATTTTGTGGGAAATAGCATTGTCATGGATGTCATTGGAATCAACCCAATAGTGGTATGATTTACTTTTAAATGTGATATGGTGTACTTGTTATTGTAAATCACTCATGACATCCATAAAGGATATTACCTCTTGTGAATGTATATTATCATCATCAAGGGGATCATTTAACTCTTGAATCTTATTATTAATATTAGCCATTGGTACATTGCATTGGGGACATTTCTTTAGGGAAGATTGGTTTACTTTCTTGAACATTTGGAGGGGTGATGACTTGGACCTAGTGAGAGGTAAATGGGCTATCACCCTCATGAAGGTTAGGATGAAAAAGGGGTTCTACTATAGTAAGGGGGTTGAGGGAGATTTATTTCTATATTTTATTTTGTTAAATTTCGAATAAGTATCACATGATAATGGATTAGAAGATACATTATTATCATTTGAATGTGAGTTATGTAAATTATGAACATAATAATAAGTTCATGTTTGTTTTATAGCATTTAAACTAGCATTTGATAAGCAATCAATTTGAACATGAAGAATAGGAGAAGTATTAAGAGAGCTAGAAGTAGTAGACTCACTTTATTATTTGCTAACATCATATAATCATTATTATTCTATGGTTCATAAAAATCATGGTTTAATTCACTAGCAAAGGTAAGAGTAGAATAATTTTCAATCGCATGTTCACTAAGAAAGATTAGAAGATTATTTTAAATTTTTAATAATATGAAATATATCATCATGTGTAGGTGCAAGGAAATGCATGTATTCAGTATATATGTGTAGAGTGCATGTATGATTATCAATTTCAATAATGGAGTCAAGCATAGAGAAAGTAGCAATCATATTTTCATTTGGAATACTATGACATGTAGGAGAAGAGTTAGATATATTTGGATTATCAAGATTTTGCACATAATCATTGTGTTGATCTTGGAATTTAAAAGAAGGTGATAAAATAATTTCATCTACTTTAATTTTTTGCAGTAAAATGTGTAATATCATTTTTACATGATTTTTCAAATTTAATTGAGAAGGGTAAAGAAGATGCATTGTTGTTTTCTATATTGCTTGAATAATATGAAAGTATATTTTGTTTATTTCCATTATATTAGTTTAATTTGAATAAGGAGATATCAAAATTTGTTGAAAATATAGGGTTGCATTGGAAAAAAGCACTACCAACAAGATGCATCTAATTTATCTTCATCAACACTTTCATTATCATGTTCAGATTAGTCATCATATCCATAATTATAATAACAATAATAATAATCATCATCATTATAAACGAAATTATTATCATGTGCTAATGTGAAATCTTGAATATTTATCCATTCATTCTTATGATTATGAGAAAAGGTTATAAATTTATCAACTAGGTGAGGGGCAAGAGTCTTGGTGGATGTCATTTTAAACCTATCAAACAAGATAATGTAAACAATGAGTACCAAGCACAAAATATGTAGAATGTAATCTAGCATAGGTATATGTGAAACTCTATGAAATATTTAGCCCAATGTATTTTTAAAAATTAGTATTGTACATGAAACCCTTAAGCGTAGTATTTGGATGTATAGTGACCTAATATGCAGATCTAGGGTTTTGGAGGGTTTATTGGTAAAAATTTAAATTATATTAAATTAATGAAACCCTAATAAAGGATTGATTCACATCAATTAGGTTGTGAAAAAATCAAAGTTTAATAACCCAAATTTACTGCACAAGAATATTGAGAGTAAACCCTAAGATGAAACTAGAGTTTTAGGTAATATTCAAAATAAGTCAAGTTCACCAAATGAATTAAATTTTTAGGGTTTATAGAGTGTAAATACTAGGTTGTTAAAAATTTGAGTATGATAAATTAGGTTATATAATATGCAATAAATATAGAGTCTGATTTGTGAAAGAACTAGTCTAATTTGATGTTTCTAAAAATAATAATGAATGAGATAAATAAGTTTTTAGCTAGAAAAAACCTAAGACAAAGGATCTAAAAGATAAAAATTTGTATAAGAATAGGTCTAAGTGTTGTGAATAGGGTTTAGGTGTCAAAATTCCTCCTAGATAATAGCACCACATCTTTGACACTAGTGTTTCCATGATAATGTCCACTTTTGGAACTAATGTCCTCTATGTAGGGACTGATCTACACTTTTAGGAGTACCTATGTTTGAATCTATGACCTATTTTGGTTGATTTTTATCCGAATCCTAATGAATACCTACACATATAAAACAACAACAAATATCGAATGTAAAAGGAAAGAAAAACTAGATTGTGGGATATGATAATCATGTAGAATAGAACCCCTATTGTCCTAGTCACTACCTACATTAACCAAATAATAGGGGTTTCAAATCACATGTTATTTTACCTTATGGATCATGCATGATCAATTCACATGATATGCAAGATTGAATTTAGCTTAGGCCCTTTTTTGATCAAACATGCAAATCTAGGTGTGATAGTTTCATAGTATGTAGTATGCTGAGATGTATTATTGACTAATTTTATGTAATTATGTTCCAAGATAGTAAGTACTAGACTTAAAATTCCTTTTTAGATTATTTATATATAAGGAACTTTGATTTTAATGTAATACCCTTGTTCACTAGATGATAATACACAAAAGAGAGATAAAATCATAAGAGAAGGCTCAATGAAGGTTTAGGACCTAAAACATTAGTGAGAAAATTATTTATAGACACTAGCACCAAAGTTGGATGCTATCACTGTGACACTAGTGTCCACTAATGACATTAATGTCTAATGTCTTGAGGTCAAAACACTGAGTACAAACTAGGCATAATAGGTTAGGGGGCCCCTATGACTTGGAGGGGATGACATAAGACCAATAGGGGTGCAAAAAATAGGGAAAATAAGACATAATAAAGAGTAAAATACCCAACATGACAATGCAAATAATAATCACATCCATGACTAAGACCTTCTTGTGCAAGATCAACAAATGACATATTACTTACTCAGATATTAGATTTTGTGGCATATATGTGGAACATTATTTTTTGTATGTTTACTTATGCACTAGTTGATCAGATGGAATGAAAAACTCCATCTCATTCTCTACATTATGAATACCAAAAATGATGTTCCAATTATAAACTGGATTGATGCCTTACTCTATATATATAGTGGTTAGAATTCATGAGTGGCCCAGATCCATCCTACATTATTGAGTAGCCCAAAGCCATCTTACATTCCTGACTGGCCCAGAACCATTTTACATTTCATAGTTTCCAAGTGGCCTAGAACTATTTTATACAGTTTCAATTACATCACATAATTTCATTTTTAGATACATCTACTACACATGGGTAGGCAATGATGGATTCATAGTCTACTTGATTTCTTGAACCACCTATATGAGAATGTTGGACACACCATTAGCATATTCCAATCTATTCATAGATCATGATCCATGACATAGGGGTGGTTAATGATGGATTCAAAACCAAATTGAGTTATTGAGCCACCCACACATGGGGATTGAATAATCCTTCATCTCAATCTAACTTATTTACCAATTCATCACTATCTACAAAAGCATAAGATGTCACCAGGTCCACGCATTAGTTTGAATTTCCAGTTAGGTGTATTTTTTCCTTTCCTCTCTTGTCTCTTTACTCAATATTGTATTTTGATTTTAAAATATATTAAGGACTATTTTATACACATTTTATTTCCTTTATCCTAGTCATTTATCTTTATTACATTTCTAGAATAAAGGGGAGGGGATTTAATCATCTAAAAATGACACTTGAGTTCTAAGAGTGTCACTTGAGACCACCCATCCCTATATTAGACTTATACCTATCTTAGGGCCTATTTAGATACTTATCAAACCTTCATGTGGGCCATACATGTCCCTAAATATCTGTAAAGAAGTCAAACCCTCATTTTAGCATCTTGGCATCTAGTGCCTTAGGTTCTGCCACTTAGACATTAGTGCTATAACTTGGACAGTAGCACCAATGTCACTAGTGTCCCAATTTGGACACTATTATCCATTTCCTACCTTTTGTCAAAAATGGATATATTTTCATATCAACCATATAGATTCGGCCTAGACCTCTTTTAAGATCCATACAAGCACTAGAACAATATATAAACATGAATTTTAGACCTTTATTCACTAAATGGAAATTAGATCAAAATAAAACAAATTAATTTATAATAAGATATGCACAATCAAGGTTATCAATCCCTATTCTACCCTACTTATGAATAAATCCATTTATAGACATATTAAGCTCATAACACATAGATTTCTAATATCAATCCACACTTAGGTGGGGAGACCTACATTGGCCATGATTCATCCTCAAAGTATTAATATGTAGGAAACTCACATCATAGTTGGGTGTTGAGGATGTCTACCCTAGCCCACTAATATTACCCTTTGCTACTTATGTCAATATAATGCCCTAACAACATGTAGGTCTAGGATTTACATACAAAATCACTTAAAATAGGACACCAATAAGAAACCAAAATTTATTCACATAAGAACACACTTGATAGACTTATACACAAGTGCACCCATAATCTCAAATAAATTATACATAGAGGACACTTGCACTAAATGAATGACACTAGCATCATTGGAAGTATTGTCTACTTAGAGAACTATTATTTAGGAAGGGTTTGACACTTGGGTCCTATCTATAACACTCATATCAGCTCATGTCCCAATATTAGTCAATTTCTAGTTACGTACTTGTTTAACTCATTTTTTAATTTTTTTTATAAAGGTCAAACTAGGTCAATTTTATTACAAATAGTGGTTGTATTTATTGCATGTGTTATACTTATATTTACTTTACTCAACCCCTTTAAAAAAATAGGGATTAAAATCTATAAACCTAAAAAGTTAAATCACTAACATCAAAAAATAACATTCATATACCAAAATGGTGAATTGATACCATAATGGAGTATTCTCCAGGACCTCTAGATCAATTGAATGCATGGTTCACATGCAAGAGACAAGTACATTCATGAACATTTTTGAGTGAAATAAATGAAAGACAAATATTTCACAAGATAGAATCAATCCATACTAGTTGAATAGATCAATAAGCAATATATATAAATAGGAGAGTGAATGTGTAACTCCCCTTATAATAGTGGTCAAAGTCCTAGAATAAGAAAAGTAACACCCCACCAAAAATATTTGGTCATAGAAATAATTTCCACTAGCTAAAATAGGTCTACATAATGTATCTCCCTGTGACAAGTATTCCTAAGCAAGTTTACATGTGTGTGGGATTAATCCTGAAAATAATAAATGAAATAAAATAATATCCTATACCAACAATAGGTACAATTGATCTTATAATTTTTTAATTTCTAATTAACATATATTTTAACTTATTTAATACTTAAACTAATGAAATAAAAAAAATCAATTGGTGAATACCTAAGTTCAACATTTTTTAAAGCTTACTTCATATATCCAATGGACTATACTTTGTGATTCTAATTGTATTGAGTTACCACAACACCTATAGCTTTTTCAATCATGTTAACATACAAGATGAAATATTTATTCAAATATGGATTTTGAAGTAAATTAGCATTTGATATTATAGTTTTAATCTCATCAAAATCTATAGATGATGTTGGTTCCCATAAATAATTTTGATTCTTCTTGAGTAAGATATATAATGGATTTTATTTTTATGTCAAGTCAGAGATGAATTTGAGAACAAAAATAATTTTACCAAATAAATATGTAAGACTATATTGGTCTTTATGAGTAGGTATTATTTAATATCTTTGATATTATTAGGATCTATATAAATTCCATAATTTGATATTAGTGACCTAAAAGTTTACCTTCAGTTACACCAAAGACTTAGTTTTTAGGATTTAAAGATATCCTATATGTTTTGCATCTAATTAAAATTTCATATAAATGATCTAGATGCTTATTACATTTCTTAGAATGAATAGTTAAACCAACTAAGTAAACATGAATGATGACACCAATTAAATCATCAAAATCTACATGTATAGCTCTTTGAAAATTAACATCCATGTTTACTAATTAAAAGGGGATTATGTTGAATGTTAATGTACCTTTATGCATAGTTGAAGTTATATTATGTTTATATTCTAGAATAGTAAAGATTTGATTATAACCTGAAAATCCATCTAGTAAAGACATCATTTCACAACTAACTACCTATTGTAAGATTTGTTCCATGTTTGGTAAAGGGAAATTATCTTTGACACTTGCATTATTAAAATCTCTAAAATATACAAACAAATAAATGTAACCATTATTTTTGGTAACTAAGAAAAATTTAGCTACCAAATATAAATATATAATAGGATAAATAACACCACCATCAAGTATTTTATCAATCTCTTTTTTATGGTATCTTCTAAAAATTACTTATTCATCAAAATTTGTGTTTAACATGTTTTATACCTAGTTTTAATGGTATATCATGTTTAATTATCATATTATCATAAATATTTAGATATTTATAGGACCAAGTGAAAACATCAATGGATTTTTTTAATAATTTGATAAATTATACATTTTATTGAGTTGTGGACTAGATGCCTAAATAAACATACTTGGGATATTTTTTTTATCCTTAATTGATTGGAGTAGATTTCCATATAATCCTTCATGAAGTTTATTCAATTATAGATATCTTTAGCTAATCATGAGGGGTGAAAATTGACTTGAGACTTACCAAACTAACATATAGTTGATTAATACCAAGCTGCAAATAATCATTGTAGTTCAATACCTAATCATCATGATCAAAGTAATTGTCTTGGATAAAATTATTAATGTGTTTGTCACATAAAAAATTGGCCAAATATCTTATAATTATATATTTTGGGTTTCATTATTTCAATAAAACTATAATCAAAAATTTATTTATCATTCAAGATGGAATTAGAAGCATAAACAACTAATTTATTTGCACAAATATTAAATATTTGTAATAACATGTGACAGATCAAATCTTTCAAAATTATTTATTAAGGACCATATTTTATATTTGTATTTATCTTGGTCTAATTGGTTAGTTTTTTAAATATCTCTAACCCACCTTAAAAATAATTGAGAATCACTAAAAACTTCTAAATTCTTGATATTTAACTCAATGGATTTCTCAAGTCTAATAAATAAAGATTCAAAATTATTATTATTATTTTTGTTCTTAAATGATATATGGTAATCATACATGAATATATCACCTATATTATATATTAGAATAATAACATATCCATTACCATGTTGAGAAGAAGATCCATCAAAGTACAAGGACCAAATTATTTTCTATGGAACTATTATTACATGTTTTTTATTTGGTTCAACTAAAGTCAGTATTCCATACATTCCAATATCAATTTCAATAAAATAAATACTAGCCACAATAGGTTCTATAGGTGTACCATTCCATCCTTCTCTTTACATAAAATCTATTTCATTTCTTATGGGAACCAAGTTGTAACTTTTCTAAAAAAATCACCAATAGGCTTAAACCAATCTCTTATTAAAATTGTCACAAAATTATTAGGATTGTATAAAACATGAATATTGAAAACACATTTTTTTTAATTTTATCTTGACCAAATGCATACTCAATTTATTAACTGTAAGTTTCTTCTTGTAAGCCAACAAATTTTTTAAGGTTTGAATTCTCAACATCAATAATCTTCTCTACTTGACTTGATAAACCAACAACTTGAAGTATATAAAAATCAACCTTAGTGTTTAATAAATCATTAATAATATTTTAATGTGTATTAGGATTGACATGAGGATAAACTCTTGGTATGTAAATTGATTGACATTGAGAATTATTGAGTCCTATAGGTAAAATATTTTCTTATTGTGTATTTATCACGTGATTATCATTTTGAAATATATTGTACCTTTATCATGTATAAAAGGTTTTGATGGATATGGTTGATTATCAATACCATGTGTCCTTGTTGTTGTATTCATATTAGTTTTATGATCAGGATTATAATATTTTATTCTTGTTGATTTAACCTTTTAGGGTTTTAGAAGTGTAATTACCTATGTTTGGTTAAGGGGATGAGATTCATAATCAGTTAAATTAATTACAATTATTAAGATACTTAATTTGTTATGATTTTACCCTTGTTTGACTTTCTATAAATAAAAACAAATAGGGATAAATAGAGACTTAGACAAAAACTAAATGTTTTGGATGATCTGGGTTCTAAAACTAGACATTTGAGCAATAGTCTATGATGTCAATACGATTCCAGTGTTCATTTGTTCACTGGATAGTAGTACCCACTTCAGTTAAGAGCACCTTCTATGTGTAGTGTCCTCAATATGGAACTAATGTCCTCTTTTTGAGACTGATCTTATTTTTTAGGAGCACATGTGCCTTTGTCTATATTTTCTATCCCTACATAACCAAAACATGTAGATGTGTATTGTACCTAGAAATCTTGATTTCATCTACAAACCCTAGTTCTCTTTAAAATTATGATATGAGAAAGAATTGAGTGTGTTAGTAGGATGGACTGGACATCCTCAACACCTTGCTATATAAAGAGTTTCCTACATACCAATATTCCAAATAGGTATCAAGTCTAATGTAGTTCTCCCACCTAGTGCTTGATGTATGTGCAAGTCAATGTTAGAATGGGAATGGCTTTCGATGCCTTAAATGTGTTTGAGCTTTGATATACTTTAAAACTAGACTTAAATATATTGTCGATGGTAGTATGTATAAATTAGGGAATAAGAGGGATAATTTACCTATATGTTGCATAACTTTATCTTTGGTTTGAATAGATTTTACATCTATGTTCCATCTAGTGAATAAAGGGGGATTAGATGTGTATTTATAGGGTTTTATTTATTATGTGGATAATTAAATGAGCTTAGGCCAACCTTATGGGGGCACACATTTTAAAAATTATCCATTGGGAAGGTCTAAAGCTAATGACATTATTGCCTAGTTCAAGACACTAACACCATGTGGTTGTAGTGTCCTAAATGTGGCATTAGTGTCCTTTTGGTATAATGTTAAGAAATTCAGATTAGGGTCAGAGGTGATAGTTTCAGTACTATATCTTAACTAGATGTAAGTGAATGTGGTCTATTAAGTGTATATAAATGTAAGTTTAAGGCTCTAGAATAGGTCTATGTCAAGTCTAAGGATACGTTAACTCAAGAAACACTCTTAGCATACAATTACCACTTTTACATGATTACATTTGCCTCCATTTATGCTAGTAATGCAACAAAGTGAATTTATTAGTATAAATGAAAAAAAACATACCTAGACTTACCTTGGAAGTGAAGCCCATGTAGTTGAGTTTGAATATGTGAATCTAGGTTTTTGTATGTGGAACATGATCCAGAATAATGTCCTATAATGAAACATGAAAAAATAAGTACTTAATAATGAGATAATCAAAAGCAAAACCCTATGCTAAAATGAAATAACTAAGCAAAGAGAGAGAGGAAAGGAATGAATACACATTATTTGGTAAGTGAACCAATCCATAAAATTGTAATAACCTATGTCTGTGAATGTGAATAGTGATCATATCATTGCATAACTTGAAATAATTTGAAGATTGTATCAATACTCATATGGGTGGATCAAGAACTCAATCTGATTTTGACTCCATCATTACCCACCCTTAGTGGATCATGATCTCTGTGAATAGCTTGGATAAGATTTCAAGTGTGTCAAACCCTCATATGCAGGTGGTTTAAGAAATCAAGTAGGCCATTACTTCATCATTTCCCCTATGTGAAGTAGATGCATATGTAACTACACTACACAAAGTGCTATAAGTATATAACTAGGTAATATAACTATATATTTCACTCCATAGCCACTCGAGTATATTAGGTAGTTCTGGGCTACTTGGGAATACTAACCACTGAAAATGGAGTAAGACATGAATCTAGTAACAACCTAGAATGTGATATAAATTATATAAAGTGTAGATAATCACATGGAATTTTCCATTCCATCTGACAACCTATCTAAAGCTAAGTATATAGAAACTATGTGTTGCGCACATGCCCCCAATTTGGTATCTAAGTATAATGAATCTAAATGAATTATGTATTAACTAAATCTATGTTACTAAACTTAATGTATGATTGATCATGCCATGCATGATGTCCCAAATATGATCAATTTGTATGAATTTGAATTAAAATGTTTGAATCTAAGCTAAATCTGAACATAACTACCAAACATGTGAATGTATCTATACAAATATGTATTGTACCTACTATACTTGTCTAGTGATTTGGACTATACTAAAGTTAGGGCTACTAGATAGTAGTGCTTTGTAGTGGACAATAGTACCTTGTGGTTTTAGTGTCCTAATTTGGGCACTAATGACTAGCTGGTCTTATTTTTGTGTGGTCTGGACTGACTACTGAACCTTTATTTTGTTATCTATCTTTCCTAAGTTTTATTTTTGTAACTAAGCCCATAAGATGAAATATATCTGTGAAAATGAAAATAAGATCTTGATCTCTATAACAATCCTTGTAAATGCCCCCTCATTTGAGGGTAGTTATGAAACCTATGGAAGAACATCAAAATGTAAATTTCCCCTCTATAAAATGTGTTAGTCAAAGCATGATATTCCAATATAAAGTACAAAGATAACATTAGATGTAAATATATATGCATGATAGTAGGAAATGTAATATGTATGTTGTAATCTATAATTATACAAGGGTGTCAATATAGATGTAATTAATTTATAACAATAATAAAATATGAGTCACTACCTAGGGGAATCAGGCATGATGTCCACCAAGTGATGCACAGCCAGTCCACCACAAACACCATAACACCTTTTATATGCCAATTACACATCACCACTTACATTGGTAGACCAACACAATATAAGTACATTCTAGACCTGAATGGCATATAGAAAGTCCCAAAACAAATGCCATCTCCCATTGGTTTGAATAATAGAAACTCATAATATTAAAGTTCAGGTAGACATGAGACAGGCTGCTGCACCCAAACTTCAGAAGCATAGTTTAATATTCATTCACAGATTATAATAATGAAGACCACAACACTAGTTATGAATCTCAATAGCTATCAGTGGGAAATCTTATAGTAAGCAACCAATATGATAACTACAAGTAGAACACCTATAAGTCTACCCATAATCCATTGACATATTCATTACTTGAGATATTGAAAACCCTCAGAACTTCAATTGCTGCCTGATATAATATGGAACGACTACATTAAATTAAACTTCAAATTGTAAAATAGGGGAAGCATCAAAATTTAGAAACAAATGTACCTCTTTTTATTGCTTAAATCTACTTAACTTAGCCATTCAAATTACAATAGCGAACCCACAAACCAAGCTGCACTTCACCGTAGACTTTTATTGGCTTCTGCTTGCCTACATTCCATCTCGGGTTGCAAAAAATTGGTGAACAGACCTTGGATTGCTCTTACAACCTCCAACTACAATCATTCACCATTCTGCTCATAACATGGGCAGCACTTTCAAGAATGCAAGGGACTATTTTGGACCACTGCCTTTAGATGGCCCAATTCGTTCAATCATGACAACATAGAGCTACTTTCCATAAAAAATCACTGGGAAAAAGTGTATTTGACCTTCTAGCTTTGTCTGTCTCTCCTTAAAATACACCAGAATTGGGAAGTTTGGCCACCAAAGTTCCCAATTTATGAAGGTTGAATACTTCCATCGAATTTTTTTTTTCACCAAAAAATGCGTTCTCACCAAATTCTTTAAGCTGATCTCCCATCCTTACTTCCAGGGCCTCATCCTCAAAGAAAAATCTCACTCTTGTAGTCTGAACAAACAAAAGAGATCCAAAGAGACCGATTGGTGTGGCAAGAAATAAATTATCTCTGTAGATTAATATACCTATAATACCATATCAAATTTTGTTCTGTTCATTTCTTTCTTTAACTCAGCGCAAGAGTTATACGGTTCCCATTCCTTTTCTTTCAGTTTTTTCAACTCAACCAGAATAGCTTTCCATTTAGTCAAGAATTCAACAAATTCTTTGCACCTTCCACACCATACAGTCCATAGAACTCGCAGTTCTGTCAAAACTTCTTAAAATAAACCATTGCTGGAAACATTTTTCTTGCCATTACATTCTTCCACAAACTAGCAGACTGAACTATTTCTTGGCCTTTGAAGGCCTTATTTCTGACTTCCACACCACCTTCGCCTTTCTTCCAATCCTTACTTCCTTCTTATCCTCTCGAATGAATTCTCTTTTTGTTATATTTTTTTAAGAGCCTCCTCTCTCTAACTTCTATGCCCAATCTTGGGCTCAAGACCAACAAGAAAGATTTACCATCCAACCGATATGCTAATTTGAAAGGAGATTTATCTCACTAATGTCTTACGATTGAAAGATTTTCAACCACTCCTCCGTTATTCCCTCAACATCCCCAACAATTTACTTTTTACTTTTATTTTATTTATTTTTAGTTTTAATTTTTTTTACAATTACCCCTCATTAAAAGCATATTGGAGGGAAAATATAATAAATTGAATTTGAATGTAGATGCTCCTGCATCATACTCTCCCTCTAAAAAAATATTTGAACCTTAGTTCAAATGAATGGCTGCCTCCATACACTAGTCTTCACTATATTCCTGGATCCCAAGGTCTTGTTGCCAATACCAATGCTTGTCTTTGATAGTCTTTGTCCTTCATTTTGCTTTTCTTCCTCTTTAGATATGTCCTTCTTCTCATCTCTTTCTTAGCTTCCATCTCCCACTTCCATGCTTCTTCATATGTGTCTCCAAAGTTTTCATCTTCTATACCTGCATTCAAAACATCAAAAGCCACCTTAGAATCAAAATCTTTAGGCCATAAAGCCTCTTGGCTGCCCTCACATTTTTGCTCTTTGATTAAAATTGTCTTGGCCTCTTTGCTTTGCTCTTGTCTTGTTTCACTCTTCCTAATGGTGTCTTCACCATGGCTTGTACTTTCCTTCATTTCTCTTACATTACCAAACAGCTCCTCCAACATCTTCAACTCTACCTTTAGTGAGATGTCATCAATCTCACAATCTTCATCAAATTTGGGCTTATCAACCTGAAGGATTGCTTGTTCCTTACTAGCCTTACTCTTCATCTCATCACTCAACACAAACTCATCCAAATCTTCATGTCCTATATCAAATCTTTCATCCTCTATAAATACATTCATCCACTTTATGGTTTCTTCATACAAATCAACTTCTTTATCATCATCAATATACTTATCAAAAACAATAGGAGCACTATTACCTTGTGTCTCCTTACTCTTTTCAATCATGTGAACTGATTTCACATCTCTAATTTCATCATCCATCCTCTTGGAACTCTCTCCTTGCTGCATATTAGTTTTCATAGACATTTTTCATTCCTCATTTTCCATCAAAAGATCATTGAATGATTCAAAAACATCATCATAAATAATTTGTTTACCTTTCCATGTACTTGTGTTAACCTCACACCTTTGATTACTTGTGTCAACCTTCACCTTCCTCCATTGATTTCTTGGTGTTGTTACCTCATCACTCACATCTTCACTCTTAGCCTTCTTAGGCACCCACATTTGATTCTTTCTCTTATCAATTGACTCACAAGCCATTTAGGCATCCTGTAACCATGCTCTTTTGACAATATGGAAAAACCAACTTTGTTTGTCCTTTTATTTTCTTGCACATCTACATTCATATTAGGAATATGAGAAAATCCAATCTTATAAGGTAAACTTGCCTGCTTGCTTACTTGTTGCTTGCTTGTGTGCTTCACCATCCACTTAGGCATTATATAGCCATGATTGACTGCTTTGTGTGAGGACTTCATCTTCCTCTTGCCTCTTATAACCTATGTATTAAAATTTTCATGCTCACAATAACAATCAAAATCAGGTCTTAACACTTCATTTACCTTTTTGATAGCTTGGTCTATGTAGCAATCTTTTTCTCCCTTTATGCTTGGCTGCTCTCTTTCTTCCTCTTGGCATTCAATGGCATCATGGAATTCAACTTCCTCTTCTACCTCTTCTCTTACTTGTATGGGTTCTTCAACACCTCCCTTATGCATTAACCAATGCATCTCTTTTTCTTTATCAACAACAACAAACTCTCTTCTCTTTCTTGCACATTCACTTGTGCACTTGGTATCTCTTCATTCTTCAAGGCCTTTCTTTTGACCTTCACAAGGCTGCTCATACCTACAATTAACCATGCAAAAAAAACATTAGCTATAAAAACAAGATACCATAATGTCTTCATGAGTGTCCTCTTAATGGACATTCTCATCTTTCCAAGTGCTCTTCCTGGCACTTCATCTTTTCTTTCTTCTCTACTCTTGTTCTCCTCAATGAGAACCTTCTTCACAACTTTTTCCTCTTGCTACTCACTTGGCAACCTTCTTATCTTCTTCAAGCCTCTATGGGCTTCTCTCTTCATGGAAATCTTTTTTTGCCTTCTTCTCCTCTTCATTAGGATATCTATTGGCCATTTCATCATTTTCTTTATTGGCCATACCCACACTTGCTTATCTATCTGCATCCAAGACTTATATTCATCTTTAGCTAACTCTCTCTTCAAATTAACAATCTCTTTATCAAGTACAAAACTATTCATACCTTTGATGCTTGCTTTCTTCTTGGTGCCCTCATATACCTTGCTGCTCTGTAGTGCCTTCAGCAATACTTCCATCTCTGAGATCTTCACCCAAGTATTTTCCACCTTGGTATCTTGATCCCTTGTCTCACCCAAGCCTTTCTCCTTGACTGGTCTTTTTACAATCTCCTTGATCTCACCTAGGCCTTCTACATCCTAGTCTTTAGATCCTTTTCTCAATCCGGTAGTAACTCTTTATACAACACTTTATCAAACACAAATCACAAATCCAAGCTTACCTTGCTTTGGATCTTCTTCTTGAGCATTCACTTGCTCCCTTACTTTTGAGCTCTCCAAGATTCAAACTCCATCTTTTACCTCACCTAAGTCTATTTCACCTTAGTCTTTTGGCAAACTATCCAAGCTTCTTCTTGGATCTTCACTAAGCCTTCCTTGGCTTCTTCTCTTCTTAAGCCTCAATGGCTTGGCTGCCTTGAACATGTAACTTCTTCACTTGATTGCTTCTCAACACAATAAACTTAACTCAAATATCAAAGGTTATACATACCTTTCCTCAACAAATCCCAAGAGCTTCAAGCTCTGATACCAAATTGATGCACAGCCAGTCCACCACAAACACCATAACACCTTTTATATGCCAATTACACATCACCACTTACATTGGCAGACCAACACAATCTAAGTACATTCTAGACCTGAATGGCGTATAGAAATACCCAAAACAAATTCCATCTCCCATTGGTTTGAATAATAGAAACTCATAACATTAAAGTTCAGGTAGACATGAGACAGGCTGCTGCACCCAAACTTCAGAAGCATAGTTTAATATTCATTCACAGATTATAATAATGAAGACCACAACACCAGTTATGAATCTCAATAGCTATCAGTGGGAAATCTTATAGTAAGCAATCAATATGATAACTACAAGTAGAACACCTATAAGTCTACCCATAATCCACTGACATATTCATTACTTGAGATATTGAGAACCCTCAGAACTTCAATTGCTGCCTAATATAATATGGAACGACTACATTATATTGAACTTCAAATTGTAAAATAGGTGAAGCATCAAAATTTAGAAACAAATGTACCTCTTTCTATTGCTTAAATCTACTTAACTTAGCCATTCAGATTACAACAGTGAACCCACAAACCAAGCTGCACTTCACTGTAGACTTTTATTGGCTTCTGCTTGCCTGCGTTCCATCTCGAATTGCAAAAAATTGGTGAACAGACCTTGGATTGCTCTTACAACCTCCAACTACCATCATTCACCATTCTTCTCATAACATGGGTAGCACTTTCAAGATTGCAAGGGACTATTTTGGACCACTGCCTTTAGATGGCCCAGCTCATTCAATCATGACATCATAGAGCTACTTTCCATTAAAAATCACTGGGAAAAAGTGTATTTAACCTTCTGGCTTTGTCTATCTCTCTTTAAAATACACCAAAACTGGGAAGTTTGGCCACCAAAGTTCCCAATTTATGAAGGTTGAATACTTCCATCGAAATTTTTTTTCACCAACGAATGCATTCTCACCAAATTCTTTAAGCTGATCTCTCATCCTTACTTCCAGGGCCTCATCCTCAAAGACAAATCTCACTCTTGTAGTTTGAACAAACAAAATCAATCCAAAGAGACCGATTGGTGTGGCAAGAAATAAATTATCTATGTAGATTAATATACCTATAATACCATATCAAATTTTGTTCTGTTCGTTTCTTTCTTTAACTCGCCCAAGAGTTATACGGTTCCCATTCCTTTTCTCTCAGTTGTTTCAACTCAATCGGAACAACTTTCCATTCAGTCAAGAATTCAACAAATTCTTTGCACCTTCCACACCATACAGTCCATAGAACTCGCAGTTCTGTCAAAACTTCTTAAAATAAACCATTGCTGGAAACATTTTTCTCGCCATTACATTCTTCCACAAACTAGTAGACTAAACTGTTTCTTGGCCTTATTTCTGACTTCCACACCACCTTCACCTTTCTTCCAATCCTTACTTCCTTCTTATCCTCTCGATTGAATTCTCTTTTTGCTATATTTTTTTAAGAGCCTCCTCTCTCTAACTTCTACGCCCAATCTTGGGCTCAAGACCAACAAGAAATATTTACCATCCAACCGATATGTTAATTTGAAAGGAGATTTATCTCACTAATATCTTACGGTTGAAATATTTTCAACCACTCCTCCGTTATTCCCTCAACATCCCCAACAATTTACTTTTTACTTTTATTTTATTTATTTATTTATTTATTTTACAATTACCCCTCATTAAAAGCATATTGAAGGGAAAATATAATATATTAAATTTGAATGCAGATGCTCCTGCATCACCAAGTATCCAAATTAGGATAGATAGATGAATGAGTTCCATCATGGCATTGAAAACTTGTGTGTGTGTGTGTGTGTGTGTGTGTGTGTGTGTGTGTGTGTGTGTGTGTGTGTGTGTGTGTGTGTGTGTGTGTGTGTGTGTGTGTGTGTGTGTATGACAAGCAAATACAAGTGTCATGGTTTATAATCATACAAAAAAGTAAGAATATAAACACATAAGACACACAAAAATTAGGCCAAGGGGACATAATACAAGGGACATGGGCATGTGTCACTAAATCTAAGAATGAAGACATATAAGTACATGTTCAAATGTCCATATATGCAAATAAAAAGCAAAACCTAGAAGACATATTAAAATGTCTGCATATAGAATAATGAAAGAGCACCCATAAGGAACATGGGCACATTTCTAAGGCATAAAAATAGAGAAGTGGTGTAGAATCAAAATAAAAATGGCATAGTCAAATCCCCTCAAAGATGTAAGAATCATAGTAACACAATCAATTCTAACCTAGGAAGTAGAAATGAAAACATGTATAATGGTGTATGACAAAAAAATTTAGATACCATGATGCATATTTACTAAATCTAACTACTAATAACTAGCAAAAAATCTGAGTATTGAATAGCATTGATCAATATCAAGATAAACTAATGCATAACTAGAATGTATGGTATGTAAAGATAAAACCTGGTTATATCAATTATGTAGGAGATGCCCTCAAATGGGAAAATGTATCAATGTATAAAATTGGATTGGTGTAAATGCCCCTAATGGATAGATAATGGTTGGTATGGCTCAATGTAGTGGACCAACATCCTATTTGGATTATGTAAGCACTTAACAATAACAAGTGAAGCATATGTGTATGATAAAACCAACTACACTAGGATAACTAGCAATATACAATATTTGGAAAGTAATAGAAATGTAAATAATGTAATGCATACAATCTATAAATTTTTTGGATTTTTGAAATATTTTAATGTTTTTGTATTTTAACATACTATAATGTTTTTGTGTTTTCTTAGTATAATCTATATACACACCTATGAAAATAAATGATTTACAAGGAGTGAGAGAGATAAGGAAGTATGTACAAGGGTAGTAACCATACTAACCAATGAATCTCACCAGATACTCACCATCACCATGAGCTATGCCAAAGAGTGAAATAGTGATCATGCACATGCTGTAAAAGGGCAATTGTGATCCCATGATTTGGTGTGTTTTAGAATCTAAACCTGAAGATGCTTGAATAGTGATGTTATGATGTTGTATCACTGACTGTGATGCCCTTTAAATTATATGGGTCTTGGGGACCCATTTGGTATATTTAGAAGCTATAAGTGATGTAAGTACCCTATGTTAAGAACCCCTATAACCTAGTGTAAGTGATCAAGATGTGAACTATGTAGAGGGAGGTCCTTGATAATTTTTGACATATATCTAATGCAATGGTCTTTCTAGTAAGGGTCTCTAAGGGAGAGTATGTATCTCTCTCTCTCTCTCTCTCTCTCTCTCTCTCTCTCTCTCTCTCTCTCTCTCTCTCTCTCTCTCTCTCTCTCTCTCTCTCTCTCTCTCTCTCTCTCTCTCTCTCTCTCTCTGTGTGTGTGTGTGTGTGTGTGTGTGTGTGTGTGTGTGTGTGTGTGTGTGTAAACACTATAAAATTAGACTTGACATACTCTAAAGACATGATTGAACACTATTATGTATGTATAAGAGTTGTACTATCTATTATAATGGATAGTCATGTAATATCAAGTAGTGGTACTATAATTGTAGTTGGTTTTAGTGTTATAAGTGTACTAGAATCTTTGATGGAAAAATATATTGGATGGGAAGAGGATACTCATATGGGACACCCTCAATCTTAATCTTATGGTTAACACATATATACTTGAGGCATTGATGTACTATAGATAGGATGTCTCTAAGCTATTATAACCATGGTTTTCCCAATAATATGTCAAATACACCCACAATAAGTACTACTAGAAATAGAGTGGATATGTGTTTTGCTCCCACCTTTAATAGAAGTACTATCTCCTTGATTTAGCTCTAAATATGGCCACTA
Source organism: Torreya grandis (assembly GCA_037957365.1). Lineage (NCBI taxonomy): Eukaryota > Viridiplantae > Streptophyta > Pinopsida > Cupressales > Taxaceae > Torreya > Torreya grandis. The sequence continues at coordinate 2,601,481 of JARHVA010001703.1, forward strand.
AAACCATTAATAATTTTATCTATATGGAATATATCATGCTCTGTATATCCCAAGTTTTGTAAGAGTGTCATGGTGTATATGGTTATGCTTGACTCATTGTCAACCATGACACTATGAATAGGATGGTGGTTTATATCAGCGTGTATGAAGAGTGCATGTAAATATGTGTCGTCATCCATTATTACCTACTCTAAAAATGTGATAAGGGGTCGATGTGGCACTATAGTTTGATACATGCCAATAATATTATGTAGGGGATGTGTCTCCTCTGTAACTATGTGATAAAAAGCTGGCAGTGGATGCTCTTAGTATGTATAATTAACACTTGTTATGTCCCCTTCCTCATTATCTATATGTTTAGAAAAAGGATTCAAAAATATCTTAAGTGCCTTTTCCTCTATTGGTTTTTTCATTTCCTTAGTGGGTGTACCAACATTAATAATGTTTACCTAAATGAGATGTATCTTGTGCTTCAGGCTAATACATCTATTTGTGATGTGGCCTTGTGCATTATGATACTCGTAGAATACATTTGAATCATAACTATTTTTAATATTCCATGGTGTATCAACCTTTTTAATGGGAGGGAGAGATATCACATTGCATCACAATAGTTGTTCTGTAACTCATGCTGGTGACTCTCATAAATTAGTGAATACTCTATGCTTAGAAAATGATAAAACCAATCTGGAAGAAGGATATGAAACTAAGTTGACTATTTTATTTTGGCCTATTTAATTCTATATGGCCCTGACTTTGTATGGAAGTTTTTTTGAACTCTTAATAGTTGAATATGATCCATTTGTGTATTTTAGTTTGCCCATTGCTAAGAGCTTAACCTCTCTTTCCTTAACTATGTGGCACATATCTGTAAATGTTGGAATTCTTTTGAATAATTTTTCTTCATGAAGTGATATTAATAGACTCTATTTGAATATATCTTGAATCTCTCTATCTATCATGGGGCTAGTCAATTTTAATAAAATGTCTTGTAACATAAGACATAATCAGCTATGGACTCATTTGAACTTTGCTTGAGTTGTGTCACTAGTGCATATGATATCTTATCACTTATATTGATAGATAAGTGTGTGAGTAACATATCTACTAAATGATTAAATGTCATGATAGATTGGCTAGGAAAATCATATATCCATGGTAAGTTATAATCCTTGATATTGCATAGAAATAGATCCATAAGAATCCAATCGTTGGACACATAGTCCAATCATGTTACATAAAAGGATTAAACGTCATGTTTTAGGTCACCCGTACCATCATATAATATGAGCTTGGGTGCTACCAAACTAGATGGCAAATTATTTTTTTCAATGTGATGTGTCAATGGTGTATGCAATATAATGTTGGAATTCAAGTCATGTGAAGGTTTAGTTTCTCCCTACTCAAGATGTAACACCTTAAATTGCACATAAATAACCTATTGCATAAGGGATTGTACATTGGAAGGATAAGAACTAGACACAAATGGAGTAGTTTTCATTGATGCTCAAATAACAAGCTTGGGTTGTGTTATCTGAGTTTGTTGAGTGGGAAACATTTAAGGTGTAACAACATCATTAAATGGAGGAGTGGAAGATAGACCATTATTGTCCTTTTAGATTTCCTCTTGAAGAGTGTTTATGAAATCATCTTGTATATCCTTATGTTTGGACACAAAGTATAGTAATTGACACTTAGTGGTTTCATCAAATCTATTGTTGAATTTTGCCATTGTTGGTTGAAGGTAAGAAAATAAGTTTTGTATATTTTGAATTTTCTATGAATATTAATATATGAATTTTTTTACAAAACTTAAATATTGTAGAAATTTTTGATATTTTTGGAATTGAAATTTGAGTATATAGAAAAAGTATACAAACCCTTAGTGTGTCTAGGGTTAGAATTTTTGGAAGCTGGGCTTTCTTTGAAATAATTTAAATTAGATGTAAATAAATTAAAATCCTAATGTAAAAATGTGATTTTAATTTAGCTAGGTTGTCTAAATAATATAAAATAAAATAGAAGTATGTAACCCTAAATTTATTGCATAAAAATAGGAATTAATGCAAGATATGATTTTATACAATGCTCAAAGCAAGATGGGTTAATCAAATGTTTTAACCTTTTAGGGTTTTACAAGTGTAATTACCTATGTTTGATTAAGGCGTTGAGATGCCTAAATTAGTTTAAAATTTAGAATAATCAAGGTACTAATTTTTTATGATTTTGACCTTATTTGAATTTATATAAATAGTAAAAAATAGGGATAAATAGATACTTGGATAAAGAATGACTATTTTAGATTATCTATGTTCTAAAATTAGAGATTTGGCCAGCACCATCCATGTGTAGTGTCCATGCGTAATGTCATCAATAGGATTCTAATGTTTGTTTATTCACTAGACAATATGACTCAATTTGGAAAATAACACCATCCATGTGTAGTGTCCTTAATATGGCATTAATGTCCTCTTTGTAGGATTGTTCTTATTTTCAGGGAGAACCTATGAATGTGTCTGTATGTTCTATCCCTACATGAATGAAACCTGTATCTATGTATTATACCTGAAAAGCATGATTTGATCTGTAAACCTTAGTTCTCTTTGTAAGTATGATTTGATCAATAATTGAGTGTGTCACTAAGATGAATTGGACATTCTCAACACCCTCTTGTGTAGAGAGTTGACTATATACCAATACATTGAAGAGGGATCAAGTCTAATGTAGTTCTCTCACCTAGTGTTTAATGTATGTACAAATGAATGTTAGAATGCGAGTGGCCTTCAATTCTTTGAATGTGTTTGAGGTTTGAAATACTTGAAAACTAGACTTAGGGTTGTTATAGATGGTAGTATGTAAAAAATAGGGTATAATAAGGATATTCTACCTTGATTTTGCATAACTTTGTTTTTGGTTTGAATGGATTTTGCATCTATCTTCCATCTAGTGAATGGAGGTGGATTGGACTTGTATTTATAGGGTTATGTTATTCGTGAAGATAATAAAATGATCATAGGCTGACCTTAGGAGGGTAACACATTTTTAAAAGTATCCATTGGGAAGATTTAAGGCAAAATATAGTAGCACCCAATTGGGGACACCAGTGCCATGTGGTTGTAGTGTCACAAATGTGTAACTAATGTCCCTTTGGTAGACTGCTAAAAATGTTGGGTTAGGGTCAAAGGTAATATTTCGAAGACTATGTCTTGACTAGTTTTAAGTGAATGTGATCTATTGAGTGGATATAAATTTAATTCTAAGGCTCTAGAATAGGTCTATGATAAGCCTAGGGATAGGGTAGCTCAAGTGACACTCTTAGCATCCAATTACCACTTTGAGGTGATTACAAATTTTTGGACTGCATAAGTATTATTAGTCTCAATTTTTCCTAAAGTATATTTAGAACTACACATGTTTATATGTAGGATAATCCAATATAAATACTATCCTTTCCTTTAATAAACTTATTAATTTTTTCAATAATAATATAAACATCAAGATCATGACTTGTTTCAAAAGTGTTTTATTTTCAGATCTATTATTTTGAATATTCAACATCTTACTTGAAGCCACAAGGTGATCATTCAACTATTGTGTTAATCATGACCAACTCATTTTCAAGTTTATGATTTTATTTTGAAATTTCTTCATTATCAAAGGTTAAACTAGTATATGATCCATCTTTAAAACCAACACATTTTGGTTGTTTCTCATATCCAATAAAAAATGTAAAATTAGTATCATATTCTTAAATATATTTATTTTCTAAGTTCATTTTATATTTGAGTGGTATTGCATCAAAAAAATACAACCTTGCTAGATTTTTTATAGGTCTAACATGAAATGGGATTTTTTATCTATGCCTATTAAATGTTTTTGAAAAATGATAAATCATGTCACTAAGACCTATATAAATGTTAGCCAATTCCTTTAAAAGTTCCAAATTTTACTTAAGATTTCCAAAACACAATTCAAGCCAATTTTCTCTATCGATCCACACTAAAATAATATTTAGTGGTAAGCTAGTAAAAGCTTGATAAGTGTTACCTTGTAAAGTTTGAAATAAAAAATGAAGAGAGGCATTTTCATTATTAATTCCAAGAATTTCATAAATTAATTTGAAATGATTAAGATGATATTCGCCTAATTCACTAGAATAACCAAATAATTTAGAAATGATAACTCCTTTCAGAAATGAAAGTTTATCAAAATGATTTCCTATATTAGTTGATTACTTCATATTTAGGGATTAATTGTTTGTTGTTCATTTTTAACATCAAAATCAATTATCAATTACTTTTTATTGATCCCCATCTTCTTGTAATTTAGAAATAAAATATTTGACTTGATTCCTAACTTGTTCTCCCATCTAAAAGATTTGGATTAACAATATCTGGGAGGTTTATCAAATAGAAATTTGATTTTAGGTTGAGGGATTTCCATCAAGATTTGTGATCTTTATTGCCTTAAGTGAATATTTAACTTTGAAATATGATATTGAGTTTTTTGTGGACGTAGAGAGTATCTCTCTATTTTAAAAGCTTCTTATTATTTAAAATCAATGATTATAAGAATATGATGAAATTTTTTAGCTATATTATACAAACTAAATCAAATAAGGTTCAAGTAAATATTATCCTGATTTTCAATGATATCAAAACCAAGTTGAATAATAAGTGTTAGACTTATTATAGTGGTCATATAGATAGAATAACACTGAAATAAATAAATCTAGTCAAATCATCTGTGACATAGTTAACGAATTTGTAAATGGTGAAAATGCTACATCATTGAATCTACCCATTCACCTATCTTGAAGGTCAAGATGGAATCATATCTATTTTATCATAATGGACCTATGAAAAAAATCAGTCCTAAAGTAGGCAAGGGAGTATTTTATGTGGTCAATAAAATAATTTTAAAAGATACTCAATGCTTAAATACTTAACCACATTCTAGGAACTAGTACATTTTTGAAAAATATTCAAGTATTCATTTCAGTACACTTTAGTCATCGAATCAATTTATGACCTATCACAATATCTTTCATTTAACTTTGATAGAACAAATCCTATAGAGAAGGCAAAGTCTTGGAGAACTGAATACTCTTATTATTGGTATTATTTATTATCAATTGATCTTTCCTTATCATTCCTGACATGACACAAAATGAAAGAATGAAAAGAACAAAGAAAGAGAAATAAAAAAAACCCAAAATAAATAAAAAGTAAAAAAATAAACTTATATCATACAAGTTACGAGATTATAAGTTAGAAAAAGATATAAAATATCAAAAATGAAAATACAAAAGAATGTAGGTAAACTAAGTTAGAAAATAATTAATAATAAACTAGATAAATAATGAAACAATACTAAGAACTAAACCAAAAAAAGAACTATAGTTAAACAAAAAAAATTAAAAATAAATAAATTTTAAGTGTGACAGAAAATTAAAGAAAGAGTCTACTCAAAATACAAATGTAATGTAGAAATATTTATTGATTATCATCATGCTCCCCATGAGCTATGTCAACTGTCATGAATATTTTTAAATGATCACAATGCAAGGACCACTTAAAATTATGGTATTCATAATCAATTACAATCAAGTAAACAACAATCAACAATTTGAATCACTTTCACTATGGCCATGTTATTTTGATATTTACAAAATATATGGAAATATTAAAAGTGTTTGAATATTATACTAAAATTTTAAATAATAGAGCCTCCTAGGTTTCAAGTAAACCTGGACATTCTTCTATTTGAGGGAAAATTTGACTCAAATGTATATGATAACTAGTTAGATTAGTTAGAATATTATTTTTACATGAATGAATTTTATAATTAAGAGAAGATTAATATTCACTTATTAAACTCTCTTAACCTATTAAGAAGTGGTGGCAAGAACATTATTTATGGAGAAAGACCAGTCAAAAGATTATCTTGATTCAACTCTAAAGACCTCCAAGACTTCCTTCCAAGGTTTGTAGTGTTAAACTGAGTAGTAACAAAAATTATGGGTTATATCCTTAGCTTTGGAACATGGGTGTTAAAATTGAAGTAGAAGTTATAAAATTTAGCACAATGTTAATTGAATAACACCCAACAACTACAATAAAGTCTGATTTATCAGATTAACCTAGATCAGTGACCATTAAATTCCATAACAAAAACCTTTTAAAAAGCAATAAAATAACCCCACATAATATAATATAAGGCACTCAAGTAAAACCAAATATTTGTTAATTTACGTATGGAATCCTTTTTGTTGTCTCCAGCTAGTTTAATGTAAAGATATGCATGATTTTGTTCCAATTACTCTGAGAACTTCCCTTCCACCCAACATAACCCACAACCACACCTACACATTATACTAATGATACTAATGCTATCACTACTTCCACACAGTTGGATTTAAAACATAAAATAGTTTTCTTTCATATGTTAAAAAATCTAAGGTTTTTGCAGTTCATATTACAAGAAAGGTTTTTGAAAAATTATGTAATTTTATTTTTATCAACATTTAGAATTATATTATGTGATTCATTATCAATAAGGTCATGATAAATATTGGGATGTATATTTTTTTTGTGTGTTTTTTAACAATCATAAAATTATTTTAAAAAAATATTAATCTTTTAAGAAAATTGTCAAACCAAAATCACTTAATTGTGTAAGGTAACCATAGTAAAAATAAAAATCCATTAATATGAATGATACTACATTCTAAATTATTTCAATAAAATAAGTATTATAGAGAGAATAGGAGCTTGAATCTCCTTCCCAAATTTCCTGCAGAGCTAACCTCCTCTATAATACAATCTTTTTAATTTTGCTCATGGACCACTTCTGTAGATTGACGATCATTGCAAAATTGACCTATGGGTCATTTCCAAACCATTTAAAATATTGTGGATTATTTAATATTTTTATTATACTAAAAAGAAGATCTATAAAAGAACAAGATAGAAGGATCTTGGCACATCTTTTACAGATGCTAGAATCTCTTTTCCTATAGTAGATAACGGCTAAATTTTAGAAAATACAAATAATTCTTAATGAGAATCTCTATTTTACCCAATCTTTCATTACAGTGATTTTTTCCCTTAGGTGAGGCTACGTGAAGAAAAGTAATATAGTGATAGAATTGACCAGATATAATGGTAACCATTCAAATATCAAATCACAGAGCTAAACAATGCTTAGGAGCATCGATGCGTGAATGTTGGTTTGATCAACAAAAAAAGAGGAAATATATGCAGCAAACAAATAGAGACAAATCGAACTCAAACTCAGAATTGATATATTTCATTTATATACTAATAGAATCAATACAAGTCTTTATCCTCTTATGCCAATAGAGGTGCTCAGGTTTCTTCTTTGTATTTCTGCATTCAAAACTGGCAGAGCTTTGCTGCTATGTTTTTTTGCTTAAATTCATTCAAAAAATAGAGCATATGTATAAAATACAATTTTACAAAAACAAATATAGACTTGAAAGTCTCTTGAAGATTATAGAAGTGGAGAGAGAAAAAAATTAATTAAAATGAATGAGCTACATCTCGTGGAACATTAATTCAAACATATCTATGAACATATCTAAACAATGCAAATCAAATATTTGCTATTTAATGAAAAGTGATAGAGTGTGCTGTATTGGAAAGTAAGTGGCAGGGGAAATTAAATGATATGCTCAAATTGAAGCTACATCCTCTAACACTCCCACTTAATCTTCTTTGACATGTATGTCTGTTATTCCAATTCCTTCTCAGAGATGATCAAACATGTTCTTTGAAAGTAGCTTGGTAAAGATATCAATAAAGTGATCTTCCGACCTGCAAAATTCAAGATATATGTCTGAATTGTTCACCAAATTTTTAATAAAATAATATCTTGTATCAATATGCTTACTCCATTTATGAAAAACATGATTTTTAGATAAAGCAATTGCTGAATTATTATCACAATAAATTTTCTTAGTTTCTTCTTGTAAATGCCTAAAATCTAAAATTACTCTTGTCATCCATACTACTTGGCAAGCTGTTGATGTCCCTACTACATATTATGCTTTAGATAATGAGAGTGTAACAATTGGTTTCTTCTTTGATGCCCAAGAGATAACACTAGATCCAAGATAGAAAATGTATCCGAAAGTACTCTTCCTATCATCCAAGATACCTCTCCAATCACTATCTATATATCTGATCAATTTGTAGTCATCTAAATATGTATACAAAATCTCAAATCTCTTTGTTCCATCTATATACCTTAAAACTCTTTTTCCATCTTTCCAATGTGATTCGTTTGGTTTGTCCATGAATATAGAAATGAGACTAACCGCATACATATTATTCTTACTAAGTTTTAAACCCAATGGAACTGGTGTAGGGTCTAGATTCACTTTTGTCATCTTGAATCTCTTCAACAAATCACTAGCATACTTACTTTGACATATAAAAATGCCTCGATCACTTTGACTTACCTCTATCCTAAGAAAATATCTCATAAGCCCCAAATCATTCATTTCAAATTCACTTTCCATAGTTGCCTTGAATGAGTTAATTGACATGTTACTTGTGAATATTAAATAAACTACATACAAACAAAATATCAAGATTTGCCCTTGATTATTCACTTTCACATATAAGATAGGTTCATTTCCACATCTATTAAACCCATTTTTCATGAAATAAGAATCTATTCTATTTTACCAAACTCCAGGAGCTTTCTTCAAACCATATAGTGCCTTTTTTAGCTTGTATACCTTATGTTCTTGTCCTAAAATTTCATAACCAGGTGACTATTTTATGTACACTTATTCCAAAATGTCATTTAAGAAAGCTGATTTTACATCCATTTAGCAAACCTTCCAATTATTTTGAGATGTTATAGATAAGACCATTGTAATGGTATTCAATCTTGCCATAGGTGTGAATGTTTCGTTGTAGTCTATGCCAGGTTGTTGTGTGAAGCTTTTAGCTAGTAGTCTTGCCTTGTGTTTCTCTACTTTTTCATTAAAATTATACTTTGTATTTTAAACCCACTTAACTCCAATCACATCCTCGCCTTTAGGAATCTGTACTAGATCTCAAGTTTGATTCTTTTCAATTGATTGAATTTCTTCATCCATTACTTCAATCCAATTATCATCTTTAATTGCTTCTTTAAAATAAATTGGATTAGCTTGTGTTAAGAATGCAAAATTAGAACATAAATTAGTATTTTCAGTGTCTTGTATTTCATCATAAATCTCCTTTAGACTATGTGTCTTATTTGAAGTGTTTATAGACCTTAATCTTAATGATGCAAGTGTTAGATTAGAAGACTTACTGGAGTAGCTGGATTTGGAGTGGTAGTTGACTTAGAAGGCATTGTAGGAACATTTTCTTGTGTAGTAGGATTCACAACTTGAATTTCATTCTCTTGTGGAACACTAGCTACAGTAGTAGTTGTTTTGTCTATGCTGCCATCTCATGCTTCTTCTTCAACAAACTCAACATCATGGCTTATTATCACCTTCTTTGTAATAGGATTGTATATCTTATATGCCTTATATTGTTCACTATATCCCACAAATATGTACTTCTCTCCTCTATCATCTAGTTTCTTTCTCAACTCGAGGTATCAAGGAGTATGCCACATATCCAAAAACTCTCAAATGTGCAATATTATGCTTCCTTTTGCTCCAAGATTTTTTTGGTATTTTACTCATCAATAATTTTGGTGGACGTCTATTTGATATGTATACCAAACATGTAATCTCTTGGTCCTAATTATCATTTAGTAGGTTTTTGGCTTTTATCATACTTCGTGCCATTTCTATAATTGTTATATTCTTTCTCTTAGCTAATCCATTTTGTTGAGGAGTATACCTTGTTGTAATTTTTTTCCTTATGACATTTTCCTTGCAAAAATTCTAAAAATCATGTGATATGTATTCACCACCTCTATCCGCTCTCAATATTTTCATATAATGTCCACTTTCTTTCTCAACTTTTGCCTTGAACTCTTTAAAAACATAAAATACATCTGATTTATATTTCAAGAAATAAACCCAAACTTTCTTACTAAAATCATCAATAAATGTCAAGAAATAAAGACTTCCACTTATGGATGGTGTTTGAATCAATCCACAAAGATCTGAATGAACTATCTCAAGTGGTTGCCTATCTCTATAAAATTTACCAACTAGAAATTTATGCCTATGTTGCTTTGCAAGTATACAATTCCCACATTTTCTCTTAAGTGGTTCTATCAATGAAAATCCGCACACAATTATTTTCCTATATAACAAATGTAATCCTTTGAAGTTTAAATGTCTAAATTGCAAATGCCATAGTTAGGATTCATTTTTGTATGAAGCTTTGAAGGATTATTTAGCAACCTTTTGAAATCCTTGAGGCTCTAATACCAGATTGATAAAATAGACCAAATATAACGGCAACCACCCAAATATCAAATGGCAAATCTAAACAGTGGTTGGGAGAATTTATGCCTGAATGTTGGTTTGATCAACAAAAAAAAGGAGGAAATATATGTAGAAAATAAATAGAGATAAACAGAACTCAAACTCATAATTGATATATTTCATTCATATATTGACAAAATTAATACAAGTCTTTATCCTCTTATGCCAACAGAGATGCACAGGTTTCTTTTTTGTATTTCTACATTCAAAACTGGTAGAGCTTTGTTGTTGTGTTTTTCTGCTTACATTCATTCAAAAAACTGATCATATATATATATATATATAGACCTAGAAGTCTCTCAAAGCTCGTAGAAGTGGAGAGAGAAAAGCGTTAATTAAAATGAATGAGCTACAGCTCATGGAACATGACAGTAGTTAAAAACATTAAAACATATCTTCGAGCATATCTAAATAATGCAAATCAAATATTTTCTATTTAATGAAAAGTGATGTAGCGTGTTAGCGATGGAAGGTAAGTGGCAGGGGAGATCAAATGATATGCTTAGTTGGAAGCCACATCCTCCAACATATAGTCCATCATAATGGTCATCAAATGTTTGGAGCAATTACAGGTTAATATTTCCCTAAAGAAAGGCATTCTATTTTTTGCGCACACAAGAAAAACATTGGTCAGTGGTCCGGTATTAGTTGACATTGTCAATGGATTATGTATTCTTGTCTTTGGCAATCCAGTACCATGTTTTGTTTTGTTTTTTCATTTAATTTTTTTCCAAATGTAACCTCCAAGTTAAAACATGAAAAGGATAGCATCACCATGGTTAGCCTCACCACCTATCCATTAGTAGAGTTCCAATCTTATCCACATGCTTCATTTATATTTCTACCGCAAGCTGGACCAATGACAAAAACATTGAGAAGAGCTGAAGATATTATTAGGAACCCCTATTTCTCACCTCAACGAAAGACTTACTTTTGTAATACTAAACATTAAATATAAAATTAATCACTAGTTTCTTTAGGAAGTTTAACCAATTTCCATGAAGGCACTACCAACCACACAACTTCCATAATTATCATGCTAGTACTCTCCAAAACATCCCTTGAGCAAGATGCAATTTTCAAAATCCATAAAAAAAAAAATTACACTAAACATGAGTACCTCGACATGCACTTGATAATAAATACACATAGTGCACACAAGGCTATCATATGACTCAATTTAGGTGAAACTTAAAATAAGATATAAAAATATTTTGCACCAATTACAAGCCACATAAATAATTATTTTTTCAAAATTTTGTTAAAAATGAAAATTTTAACTGTTAAAAAGGTTTAAATAAATATATGCAAGTAAAATATTTCCAATCCATAGGTTACATAGTACATACTTTAATTAAATATTAATAAAAATGAAAGGTATGATTTGCTTTTAGGATTAATAATACATTCCAATAGACTTAGTTTTGACGAGGGTTTAAGATTAATGATTTTTAAGTAGATATTCAATAGATGAAATAGAGGTCGATTACTTCCTTTAAGCTCATTTAAGAATGAATAGAGACAAACAAGTTTTTTTTTACTTTTTTCTAGGTAAAGACATATATAACCAAGTGTCTTAAAGACGTATTCTTCTAAAAATGTCTTTTTATATAGAACAAGTGAATAGATTTTGGTTTTTGACATTAATTTTTTGGTAATATAATAATGAGAGAGAATTTTATGAATTTACTTGTTTAAGATAACTATTTTATTCAATTGAATCAAGACAGTAATTAGTCAAGTGGATAGATTTTTTTAATTTACTCTTGATTCCTTGATAAAATAATAAAGAGACAATGTATATTTCCATGCATCTACAACTTTAACTACAATTACAACTACTATACCTATCTTAGATAAATCTATGTAAAAGACATCGAGAGATATCATTCTCAAAGCACCTATCTTATATTGCATTTGTGACACAAGTTTAATAGTCACCTTGAGAATGATATCTCTCAACGTCTTTTACATAGATTCATCTAAAATAGGTATGCTAGTAGTATCTATGCATTTTGTGTATTTATTTAGCATATAGTATAACAGAGTTTAGAGTCTAGAGTCTATGTTCTGTAGCAAATTTTACTCAATGAAGCTCATTTCATCAATCAATATGTATTTAATGTGGAAGATATCCTTTTGAAATCAAGTAAGTATTGCTCCTAATTCAGCAAAATCTACAATTGGGATTCAAAGTTATGTATGGATAGTTGAAGCACAAATATTGAATATTGCAACTCTAGTTAGTACAAGTAATAAAAGTGTATATCACTCTGGGAATGTTGTATATTGAAGAGATTGATGAATGGCACCTATCATATATGATTTTCTTGTTCTTGTTATTCCTTGGACTATCATATGTAAGGGCAAAGTATTTTGACCTGCATAATAATGTGTCATAACCATATCAAGTGATTTTTTTATTTGACACACAAGGTTTCATAATTCATCTTTGGTGTTATATCATCATTTATAAGATATCCATTATCTTTCATTGTGCTTAAGAATTTGATCACATTATTTATGTATTCTTCACCTCTATATTTATTATTTCATAATGTTTGTCTATCAATATCTTTTCTTCCCAAAATATCTATCTCACTAACTTCCATAACTTGGCCACATTTTAGCCTGGACATGATTTCCCACTCATGTTCTCCTATAGTTTTTTGAAAAAACCCCAATTTGATATCATTTCTTCATCATCAACTCTAATATCTCTTTGTATATCATGAAATGGCTTGTAAAATAATAGCTCTGATCAACACAAATCAATCCATTACTTGATTAATGCATGAGGATGGAGTAAAATCTTGGAAATAATCTCACAATAGATGTAATGCTCCTTACCTCTCATTTGTTATCTTTATAGGAGATGTTCCAATCTTTGACCAATCAATCAATGATCCAGGATCTGCATTAGGGTTATTTACCCATGCATGGATTATTTCATGCATCTTCATCAGTGGACCCATAAATAAAATTTCATTTGCATCAGAATCAAATTGCATATGGGTAGAATTCAACTGGTTAAAGATATTTTCATTAGATTTAGGTGTAAGATGTTTGAGTGCATTTTCATCAATCTAAACTTATGAATAAAACATGCCATGTTCTATTTTATATTTTAGTACCTTATATAATTTGTCTCTATTATAGTAAAGTTGTAATTTATTCCACATTGATCCCTCTGTCGAACTATAATCATTGGCAAATATTTTATTTGATGTGGCAAAACCTTTGCAATTTATTTTACTTCTTACAAAAAATTGATATTGGCCTCCTGTTGCATGTGTGACTTGTAGGATTGGCTTGACAAGGGTTATTAACATTTTCTCAACTTCTATTAAGTTTTCAAGTTATGGTGTTTATGGTCTAGGATCCATATTATTTGATGCTGGAAACTAATGATGGCATTTCTCTTGTCGACATCTATTATATAGATGGCCTTCAGGGGTTTGAGAAACGTTTATTGAACAATACAACTTTCTTGACAAATATAGCACATGCTTGGTGAAGCAATATTATCTAGGTCATGTCAGAAAATAATGTGAAACATTTTTAAACCTCTCCCAACCATTCTACTGGGATTAGTGATATTTTGCTCTCTTTCAATTTTTGTATCTTGCATTTTTATTCTTCTTTTAGGGTGCAAAGTTGACTCTTCTTCTAAATCATTATTTTTCATTCATCTTCTTCTTGTAGGTTGAGATGTTTAATCTTGTATATCATTATTTTGTACAGTGTTTGCTATATTTAAATTTATTACGACTTGAAATGCATTATATGGTGTTTGGAGCACATGATCTATTCATATCGAGTTTGGCTCTTCAGAATTGATGTCAACATTATGAATTGATTGTTGGTAGTGATTTTGAGATGCTTCACAATATAGTTCTTGTTTATGTTGTCTTTATGCCTTAGTTAATTTATCTAAATTTATTTTTCCTTATAATCTTGTTCTTAATACATATTTTTCATCTTGAGATGTTTATGCTCGAATGTCTTTCATCTTGTCTACACATTACCTATTTTATGAATCTAATTTTTGAATCATCAATTCTACCTTGCATTCTTGATATCTTTATCTATCATTATTATTTTGACTTTTTATTTGCTCCTAATTTTACGTATCTTTCATTTATTGTTGTCTTTATTTGTGATATTGCCTTTGATATTCTTTCTATTTTTATTTTTAATATTATCTTCATTATTCTTCATTTTCGCAATTTGATTTTGGTCAAACCATATCTACTCAAAAAATAGGTTTTTAACTTTCTTAAAATATTATACTTCATTTGATCATTGTTAATATTTTAATAAAATTATCCATTCATAATAACTAATAAAAAATATCACTCAATAATATATTAAAAATCATATGTCTATCATTTTCACAAAAAACTTATATATTTTAATAGTTAAAAAAATACCAACTCTTAATAATTACAAAAATATGCATTAAAATTCTATTTATATTTATAATTATAATAATTAAAAATATATATATTTAAATTAATAAATAAAGAAAAATTTCAAATTCAAAATACTAAACAATAACAATTTCATTCTTCATTTTTTTAATATTTTTACTAATCTAAAAATAATAATTAAATTTTATAATAATAATAATAATAATTAAAATATATATATTTAAATTAATAAATAAATATCAATTTTAAATTCAAAATAATATATTATAACAATTTTATTCCTCAATTTTTATATATTTTTTAATCTAAAAATAATAATTAAATTTTACTTTTCAAAATTTTCTAAAATAATTTTTCATATGATAATAAATAAATTGTAATCCTAATATCAAATAAAAAAATAAATAAATAAAAATAATAATAATAAAATTAATCATCTTAAAATTTATAAATAATATTTACTTCTCTATGAATTATCTTGTAGTGTCAAAGAAACCCAGTAAAAATGATTTCAAAAAATTTAACTAAAAATAATCACCAAGATTGAAGCGGCTCCACATCTCTAAACTAATAACTATATCAAAAAATTAAAGATTAATTAATTATTAGCTTTAAAAATAAAAATAAAACTCTCTTCGAAACAAAATTTTAAAAGAGCAAATAAACTGAAATGAAAAATAAAATCACAAAATGATAAAGGCTAAAGGTATTTGATCAATTAAAAAAATGGAATGGAAGAGGACGGTGCCAAGGAAAATAGTACAGCACTGCAGGGAGCTGAAATAACGGACAACGCAAATAGCTATCCAACGCAAATAGTAATACACATAAAATAGCATGTCTCTTTTCATTTTTTTTCTTAAGTTGTTAATTCGAAATTATAATTAAATTCTATAATCGAACATTTTATCTGTATTACAATTTTGATAGATGACTTGATTTATATATTTTGTAATTTTTTAAAAAGTTTGTTAGTTTATTTTTATTAAATATTATGTCGTTCATTGTTTTTTTTTTTTCCTTTACACAGAGATGATATCAGGTTCTTTCTTTCTCCCTTTTTTATTGTAAAACATCTCTCGACATAAATAATTGTCACACATCTCTTATTAAATCTTGTATAATTTACTTACATTTATAATTTATTTCCTCATGTGTGATAAAGCTTGTGGTTTAATTTCTTTCGTGGAAAAAATGTCGAGACGATAAATTGAAATTTAAGTTTGAAATTGTAATATGACATCATTTTCAAAATCATGAATAAATTCACTCTTGACAAGACAAAAAAATTATTTAAATTTAATTACGTGAAATAATTATTTTATACAATTGAATCCATAAAATTATGACTTAAAAAGATATATTTTTCTAAATTACTCTTGATTCCTTAATAGAGTGACAAGAAGACTAAGCAAATTTCAAAGACACCACTAGTTCATGCATCGCCCGTCTAATTTTGAAAATTTTTGCCAGTGTGGCCATTGTTAGGAACCCCTCCAAGGAAGCACAATTGACTACCTTTCTTATAAGCAATTAAACACGGAATTATACCAGAATGATTAAGTAACTAGAAATTTGAAACAACAAAGAATTTGAGAGACAATACACAATCTTGTATTAAATAACCTTCAGAAGAAAATACAACAAAGAAGATGCCACTTCTTCCACCTCTAAGGCTTGCCACACCTCAAGGACTTCTTCCCTCTCTCTCTTGCTCAACCACAACCAACTCAACAACCTGAGTTGTTATCCCCTCCTTGAATGCTTCAGTTGATCTCCTTGACCTTACACCTTGCAGATCTCCTTTGACCTTGCTTTCTTGCTTCAATACTTTACTTGCCTTAATTACAATACATGCCTCATGGGTCTTTAAATAGGATCCCATGCATACAATAATTAGACCTCTAATTACAATAATTAGAAACACAGACTCAAGACTTAAATTAGTCTTCAACATGCAAACACTCTCAGACCTCTTAAATTAGACGAGTCTAATTCTGGAAATGCATTCTGGAAACACATGCAGAAGCATGCACATGCACAGGTGACTGACGTCGATTGCTGTCGGTCTGCTCCTGACCGACGTCGGCCGATCCTTCGTCCCTACCTGACCGACGTCGGCAATACTGCCAATGCCGGTTACTGGTTGCACTCAGTAACTCCTTGATTAGCCTCCTCGTGAAGCTTTTAGCTCCACAACTTAACAATCTCCCACTTGGAGATAAATAGCTGCACCTATATAGCAACCTCCACTAACCATCTCAAGCACCTCCATCTTCAAACTCAATCTTGAAGACCAACCACCACACATCCTGTGATGCTACACCTGTCATCCAAGTAACCTGCCACATCCGAACCTACAACTCCATGTAGTGAAGAACTTGACCCTTCATAGCATGTGCACCTGCTGTTGGTCCCTCTTAAATACCTGAGAATCCACTGAACTGCACTCCAGTATCTCTTCTTTCTCGAATTGGCTCCAAACTCTCTGACAAGTCCCACTGCTTGGGAAAACTCAGGTCTACACCAAACCTCATGTGATTTTGAACATTGTTCTAAGCTCAGCTTGAACTGTCTAGCCCTTAGTGTACTTACCGGTTCTGCACCTACACCTTCTTCACATCAGCTCCCACTAGAGACAAAATCAACCTGTGATCTTCCATGTCTCTTATGCCAAAAGAATTTTGCTGCTCCCAAATTCTTCATGACACACCTCTGAACTATCTTTACGTTTCACTCAAAAACTCTCTGTATGTGTAACCCTGTAACAAGCACAGAAAATAGTAACAGGGTAATGTAGCTAATATTATCCAACCTGGTAAAAGAAAACATAATAGTTAACCTCCATTGTCCTTCAGCCTGCTCAAGACCATATACTCTGGCCTTCTGTCTCACGTGTCCATCCACTCTCTTCTCTAACTTGGGAATCCATTCCTCTATCAGTGCTTTCTTCCAGCTGACAACTCCACCTACAAACACCTATTTGGTTCTTCTCCAAGGACTCACACTCCTCATCTATGCCTAGCTCCCACTGTTTCCTGGATTCTACCTGCATTGCCTCTTCACATCTTCCTGGTTCTTGACCATCAGTAAGCAAAAAGTAATATAAAGAAGGTGAACAACGAATATGAGGTTCACTTACCCTTTCTGACCTCCATATGGGCGTTTGAGACTCCTTGACAGCTTGTTGTCCGCCCAACATCCGTTCTAGTGACCGATCTCGGCCATCTCCCAGTCTGTACTCAACCGATGTCGGTTCCCTGCATTGACCCTGACTGCCGACGTCATTTCCCTCGCTGACACCGGTGTCCCTTTTGCTGACGTCAGTTTCTCTCTGACCGACGTCGGTCTTATCCTGCCCGACACTACCGACCCTACTGGTCTGCACATGATCGATGTCAGTACCTTTTTGACTGACGTCGGTTCCAAGTGACCGACGTCGGTGACTGTGTATTCTTGTAAGTGATGATTTTTTCACCCACAAGCTCATCTTGGATCAAAACCCTATCCATACTGTCCTGCTCATAATTATTACACCCCTGTGACTAATCTCTGTCCATCATCTCCTCCATAAATACCAAGGCTTCCCTATTCTTGTCAAAAGCATCAAATTTCCTTTTTCTGCAATGAACTCGATCTATGCCTTCTGAATCTGAACTCATACCCTTTGACTCAAGAACGTCCATTCCCTTCTTATTCATGTGACCAAGCCTATTAAGTCACATCTTCGAATCTACAGCTGAAGTAGATAAACTAGAAGTAGAATCAGTAATACAAGTAGATAGATAAAGAGTACCTACTTTCTTACCTCTTGCTAAAATAAGTGCATCCTTGGTAACCTTCCAAGAATCTGCTATGAGGGTTACTGTGCATCCCTCATCACCCAACCTTTCTACAAAAACCAAACTCTGCTTCAGAACTGGGACATGTATAAGCTCCTTCAACACCCATGTGTTGTCCATCTGCAATTTCAGCTGCACTTTTCCTTTGCCAACTATTTGACAAGGCGTACCATCCCCTAAATAAAGCTCTCCAAAGTCTCCCTGGACATACTCATGGAACAAATCTCTATTTGGAGATGCATGAAAAGAAGAACCAGAATCTAAAACCCATGATTCTATCTGACTATCCAAAGAAAGTATGAGAGCATCTTGTGCCACAATACCTGCATCATTTGCTTCTTCCTTACCTTTATGTTGATTTTCTTTATCCCTCAACCAACACTCTTTCTTTGTGTGTCCTTTCTTTACACAAAACCAACAGGTGATACTTTCATTTTTAGATTTTGATCTTCCTCCCATCTTCGACCTTGATTTCCCTTGCTTGACCTTCTCTCTTTGCCTTCCCCTACTTTCTGCACTTAGAGCAATCCCTGATGATGATTCACCTGTGCTTTTCCTACATATTTCTTCATTCAATATTACATCAACCACATCATCAATTTTTAATATTTTAGAAGCAGACACAATATTACTTACTGCCATTACCAAACTATCTCAACTTTCAGGTAAAGAGCATAAAATTAAGAGAGCCTTTACTTCATCATCAAAAACAATATTGACTGAAGCTAACTGGTTTACCAAACCATGGAAATCACTAAGATGAGTATGTACCAATCCACCTTCCTGCATTTGCAAAGTAAATAACTGATTCATAAGAAATACCTTATTTGACGCTGAGGGCTTTTCATATAAATTTCCCAAAGATTCTATCAACTCTTTCGTTGTCTTACACTGTGATAAGTTGGAAATCACAAACGATGCAAGGCTCAACCTTATGGATCCCATAGCCTTCCGATCAAGAACCTCCCATTCTTCATCCTTCATATCTGTGGGCTTGCATGCAGCCCCACCCAACGGTAAGTACAAATCTTTTTGATACAAATAATCTTCTATCTACATCCTCCACAGTTGATAATTCTTGCCGTTAAACTTCTCCATTCATAGCTTACTTTCTTTTGCCATTGCTGAACTCCCACTCAATCAGAAACCCCTGAGAATGACATGTAATCAAACAATAATCTGCTCTCTGCAAACCTTAACTCTGATACCAGCTGTTAGGAACCCCTCCAAGGAAACACAATTGATTACCTTTCTTATAAGCAATTAAACACGAAATTATACCAGAATGATTAAGTAACTAGAAATTTGAAATAGCAAAGAATTTGAGAGACAATACACAATCTTGTATTAAATAACCTTCAGAAGAAAATATAATAAAGAAGATGCCACTTCTTCTTCCACCTCTAAGGCTTGCCACACCTCAAGGGCTTCTTCCCTCTCTCTCTTGCTCAACCACAACCAACTCAACAACCTGAGTAATTATCCCCTCCTTGAATGCTTCAGCTGATCTCCTTGACCTTACACCTTACAGATCTCCTTTGACCTTGCTTTCTTGCTTCAATACTTTACTTGCCTTAATTACAATACATGCCTCATGGGTCTTTAAATAGGATCCCATGCATACAATAATTAGACCTCTAATTACAATAATTAGAAACACAGACTCAAGACTTAAATTAGTCTTGAACATGCAAACACTCTCAAACCTCTTAAATTAGACGAGTCTAATTTTGGAAACGCGTTCTGGAAACACATGCAGAAGTATGCACATGCACAGGTGACCGACGTCGATTGCTGTCGGTCTGCTTCTAACCGACGTCGGCCGATCCTTCATCCCTGCCTAATCGACGTCGGTAATACTGTCGATGCCAGTTACTGGTTGCACTCAGTAACTCCCTAATTAGCCTCCTGGTGAAGCTTTTAGCTCCACAACTTAATAGCCATATAGGTGAGTAGGCGATTAAAGGGTTAAGAGAAATTGGTCCTGCAAGTGTAGTTGGATTTCTTTGTTAAATGGTCGAAAAATGTGTACGTTACCACCAACGTATCACACAAGTTAAATGGTCTATTTATAAATACCCAGACACTACTATAAGACTGTGTCTTTGTCTTTATTGAACATTATAATCAAATAAAATTACAATACTATATTTTGTAAAGATCAATTAAGTCTATGTATATTTTCTAAATTTATTTAATATTTTATATATGTGGAAATTATTTGTGGGAGTAACATCTTCTCACAACACTATATTCTTCAATTCTTCAACTGATTTAGTAAGAAAAATTATTTAATATTGTTTTTTATTGAATAGTACATTTTTATTAATAATAATAATAATAAGATAATGTTACTCGTAAAAAAAATAGGTGGATGAAATTACATTCCAGAATTAGATTACATCGAGTAAAATAAAGTCTCAAAAAAATAAATTCTCATCAACATTGTACCAAAAAAATAGGTTGTACAGTAATTATAGCCATCCTCAATCTGTGGTTCTATTTTTAAAAATGTGATACAAATAAGGACACACAAACACAAAGAACAAGGTCATTAGGTAGTACCAATGAACATGGCATCTAGAGGAGGTAGGGGAGGGGGACTATCAAGGTTGTCCCCCTAACCACTAGTACCAAGAGGATTTGTGTTAGGTACTAGCTTCCACCTATCAATATGATGATTTTTTTCAGTGTCCTCGCCCTATTGAGAAGGATAAATGGAAAGATCCATGCATGGGAACTTATCTTAGCGAGGAGCACCCCAGGATTAGAACCACTACTTTTGAGACAATCAAACATGCCACCACTACATGAAGACAAAGGTCAATGAGACAAAACATTCAAAGGCACCTAACACAAAACATTCAAAGGCACCTAACTGATAATGCACTAAGTGCTCTCATAGTGGTCCAATAGAGTCTTGACGTGTTCCACTTCCAAACAAACCTTCTCTTCCTAGACTTGGATTTGAAGGAAAAAATAGAAATAACAATAACTTTCTTAATCACCGTAAAATATATTTCCATAACTTTAGTATTAAAAATAGCATAATTTATAGCTTTCCATATATGAAAAAGATTAACGACATAAAATATCTACCAAAAAATGTTGTATCTTGTAGGTAACATATCTGAGTCCCTAACAAGAACCATTTTCCAAGTAAATAATTCTAGAAGAAAAGGTTGAAAAGTGGTATAAATTACGTTTCTAAGTAGATTGAGTATGGAGGCAGAACTAGACAAGGTGTTTAAAGGTCTCATCCTGATGACAAATAGGTAAAGTGTGATTTGAAACCCCTATGTGCTTGATTTAGTCTCCAACTGGTAGGCCCTAGTAGATAATGTTGCAAATAAAATGAATTTTTTTTGCTTAATTTTGGCTTTCCAAATATTAGACAACCTTCTATCCCAGACACCATCTAGAGACCTTAACTTCCACAAGTGGTTGAGGGTTTCACTCTGAATACCCTGAGGGGAAAGAAGATGTCAACCAATCTAGATAGAAAGCAGTAGCAGTATGACATTGAAAGTCTTTCCACCATGGGACTCTAGACAAAAACACTAATCTTGTGAAGACAAACATTAGGTATGGAGTTCTGATTTTGAAAATTGACTCAGAATCTTTAGCCTTAAGTTGGTATTTAATTCTAAGCATATCCCATGAGAACCACCCTCAAAAAATATTGCAAAAGATGTCACCCATTATCTTGATACCCTTTTTACAAATCCCAAAACTCTTAAGCTAGGGGATAATATAAAAATTAGGAATGGGGGACCACTATAAAGGATGAGAACTAAGAGAAAATGCATTTCTCAAACCATCCCCTATGTAGATGAGGTTTGGTTTGAGTAATTCCCATGCTTTCCATATAATTTTAACCATAAAAGTGCCATCGATTTGAACTAGCACAAGAGAAAGAACATTCTATAAATTAAAACCCTTACATGCCTTCCTATTGTTGGCTAATTTTGGCCTACATATAAAGCTTCTACCTAAATGGATGATCTAAATAGAGTTCTGGATGGAATGAGTGATCTAAATATCTCATATTGATCACAAAGCTTTTGAAACACTTTAAGCAATCTTAAAGTTCAACTTATTAATCTTAAGGAAGTGGGGTTGGAAAAGGGTCTAGGATTGCAAAGTGAAAGGGGCCAACCATTTTTCATGATGCTCATGGCATTCATGGACACAAGGTAAGCTGGAAAAAAGTCTCAAAGGTTATTCAAAGCTTTGACAGATCAAAAGATAACTTACATAAGTCTAGAGAGACCAGACCATCACCAACACATCTTGCAAGAATGAAAAGAGCAAGTTGGTTGCACATTTGATATAATACACTTAGGATATCCTCTCAAGCTAAATGATTACATGAAGATGAAGTTATTCATACCTAAGTCATGCTTTATAAATTTTATATCTTGATGAGCTTTATATCTCAAGATATAAAGCTTCAAATTTGAACTTGTAGAGTAAGACATGCATGGGGACGTCAAGTTCAGGTTCATGAAATAGCTATTTGAATTCAAATGATTTAAGATCAATGGTCTATATGAAATTATACCATGAATATCCAACAATCAATGACAACTTGACAGGGTCAGTGGGTCCATACAAATCCAATGACACACATTTAATCATGTACCTAAGATCCAATGGTGTGAGCTGGGTCAACAAGTCAGAGGATTTCAAGATTAAATGAAATGGTTTCAAGTGGCATGATCATAGTGACCAAGTAGATCAAGGATGCATGTTCAATGAAGAAGGAGATCGATGGCACACATTTATTCATATAAATGAAGATCAATGGTGTATGACAAAGCAAATCCAATGGGGCTAGTCCAATGGGGATTACAGATCGATGACCAATGATGAAGGTCAAAGGTGATATAACCTCAAAGGCCTAGATCAAGATTAATGGCTGACATTAAAAGTTGAAACCCATGGGCTCAAATGGAAATAAAACACAATCGAGGTCAACCCATATCAATTTTCCAAAGGGCTAAGGTTGCCATTAAGGCTTAGATGCAGGATAGGTTTTTTTAAACCTAATATATCCTAGAAAAATATATGCAACCTATGGATCTACATTGATAAAATGAATATCTAAAAAATAATAAATTGTATTGGTTTTTGATCTATAGTGAAGATCCATATCTAGGTTCAGGCAGGTACAAACATAAATGAGATCTGGTGAGGTGTCTCATCCTTTGACATAATCTTAGCTTTGAAAAATAAGTACTATGGCCACCCAAAGAAGACATGATCACAGCTCTATCAGGCTCATATGTATGAGGATTATGTCCTTATAGGGAAGGGCATATAGCAAGGATCTTGATAAGGATTCATGTGATAGAGTGGTTGCCTCCTATAGTGGTTTTGACCTTCATGATCCACCCTCTCACACCAGACAGAGTCTTAGTTACATTAATGCAATCAGGAGCTCAAAGAATATGTGATCTTGATCATTATGACCCCTTTTCCACTCTCCCATGCATGTCTCCCCATCTCTTTCTTTCTTTTTTTGCTATATATTTAGGATTTTGAGCCTTGGAAATGATCCCCTCTCTTGGGGACGACTAAACTCTACCAAGATCGAGCCTTGTACCTATTGAGATGAATAGAAGATTGTGTCAAGATTTCATTATTCTTATCTAGTGTGTTCATGTCAGTTGATTTGCATATGTGGTAGACCTTTCTCCCTTGCTAAGTCTTGATCTCACATAGTTGGGAATTAACATTTTATGTAGGTCATGCTTAGTTTTTGATGTCATCTAATTGAATATAGCAATGGATACATTGATTGGTTAGTGCCTTGAATTAGGCCTCTCCATCACCTCCCTTAGGTTTTGATCACTTGATGAACCTCTGCATGAATCAATTATGCATAACAAATATTTTAAGTCGTAGATCTGATCATTTGGTCTGTCTCATTAGTGTTTTAAAATCTCAAGTAGGAGTGGATGAACAATAATTCTAGGTGCATCACCAACATTAGCTTAGGGTTTCCCTTTCAATTCATCGCTTCCCCCTTTTCACCCCAACCATGAGTAGCTTTTAGTCAAAATGAACTAAGTGATACATCAAAGGAGCTAGCCTTGCTAAAAATCCTAGAGGTCTGACCAAAGATTAGATGGCCCATACCCTAGGGTCATTCCCATATTGGGATAGGTTTGAGAAAGAGAGCTTGGAAAATCCTTTGCTCAACTAGGGTATAGCCTAAGCCTCCAATTATTTTGACATGCCTGATGGGACCCAATTTCAGCTATTGAAGCAAGTCTACAACAAATTCATCTTTAGAAGCAATTTCAAGTACTCTTTGGTCCTTATTTAAAGGTAAGAGGCATATCCTTGTTCATTATTTTAGTTATTCTCATGTATTCTAGGCCATAATAACGTATAGAAAAGAGTTATATCTTTCCTCTCCTCATCAAAAACTTCAAAATGATTCATATACATCTTTTTATGATCCTCACCACCAGTATGAGGGCCTATATTAGTCATACATATAGGATTATTGCCTTGATCTTCCCTATAAATAGCTAATCCATCATAATATTACCCCTTCCCACTCTTATGATGAGCCCCCTTATTACCAAGATCATCAATCCTTCTATGAGTCTCATCTACCCCCTCTATAGCCTGATTACCCTCTTGATCAGCCATGGAAGCTACATGGCATTCTTGAATAGCCTACTCATACCCCAAGCCATTCTATATATAGCCCTAAAAAATCTCTATTAGACTAGGATAGGAATATAATAAACATTGATATGTTGAAGGGGTATGGGTAGGAAATTCCAAAACATGTCATTAGAGGCATTAGGACTTAAATGCAGAAGGCAAAGGAAAAGTGGATGTCTTTCATTAGAAAATGTTATTCTAGAAATAGTAGTGACATGCTTGACATAGATGGCTTCATCTCCAAGATTGACGAAAAGTTGGCAGCCCATGAAGAACAACAAACACTTCATCACCCATCTTGTCTTCTCTCATTCATTCCATGTCAACCTAATGTCGAGCTTCCCATCATCACTCACAAGCCCTCATCAAATGAGTTTAAAAGTAATCATATTTCCCCCCAACTCCTCTCAACCTTCCCCTCATGGAAATATATCCAAGAGAGAGTCCAGGAGGAAAGACAAGTTAGCGTTGGGAAGGCTAATCATCATGAGAAATCAATGTCAAATTTTGAATCCTCCCTTGTTAGGCAAATTGAAGCTACAAATAAACATTTATACTAGACATTGGTAGATACAAAGATAACATCACCTCAATCTCACATACCTCCTTTCATTCCTCATGCCTTAATGCACACTATGCAAGGGAACCATGAGCCCAAATTTCCATCTTGGAGTCAAGTCATGAAGTCAAGAGAACCCAAATCTACTCAATCCCCATCCCTCCCTCCTTAATAATCTAAGTCATTTCCCTCTTTGAAATCCATCCAAAGTGATATGTAGAAGAAGGAGGAAGTGGTGATTATTTAAGTCAAATAAGAGACCATTCAACCTCCACTTCCCTCTCCTTAAGAACCCAAGTCCTTTCCTTCATGGAAAAATCAGGTATCTATGGTTAATTCTATAGACCTTTTTCATCTTATTGAGTAATTTTAGGGATTTATAAATGGCATGATACCTAGAGAAGGAGCCTCTCCTTTGTGAGGCAAGTCAAGAAGATGCAGCTAAGGAGATAGAAAATAATGTTGACTTTAGTGATCAAGAAGAATAAATCATTATTAGAACACCACTTGGCAAGAATGAGCATGTTTCATAATGCCAAAGAAGATGAGTTACAGGAATAGGTGCAAGTTGGAGATGAGATCTAACTGAAAGAAGTTTCAGATGTGCATCAAGAGGTTATTTCTCAAGACCCTATTGATCACATATCAGATGTCAAAATAAGAGTTTTATCAAGATCTTGTAGTAGCTGATATAAATCAAGTACAAGCTTATCTTACTTTGGAATGTAGCTATGAAGACAACTCACATAGAACCATTGTTGAGACAGAGAGCATTCTTAAACAAGAAGACCATTGGCAATAGTTGTACCATGATTTCATGAGTGAGATTGAAGAAATTAAGATGGAAGATTTGGATGATGAGATAGTACAATAGGTTGAATCTTTATCTAAGGATTCCATTAATATTTTGGAACTTCAGGTAGGCAATGCTACTTTGGAGATGCCAAGGTTAAATGAGAAGGATGGTCTTGATGTGGAAGAACTAAATGAGGGATTGGTACAAATTAAAGTCATAGATGAGTTTGAGATATCTCTTATTGAAAATTATCAAGATACTTTACAATTGATCATATTCAGGTTAATCAAAGTGAGGAACAAAATGATGATTGATAGTTGTGCATTGAATCTCTGCAAGGGGTTGAGGGACTTTGCAAAGATAAGTTACCCATTAGAGAACATGTTCATGAAAAATTTGATTTGGAGGCACTCATTAAATGCCATGATGTAGATGGGGTTGGCCATTTAAAACTCCTTGAAGAGCTTGATGAGTTTGTAGTTGATAGTAAAGAGAATGAGGTCATTCAAGGTGCCAAAAGGATTCAAGACCAATACTAAAATGAAGTGTCACTTGCAGAGATTGTAGTTGATAAGCAACATGAGAAGGATCTTAAAGTACAATACTAGTTTTTCTTTGTTGGTGATTGGTTTGTTGTTGATGACTCACTTTAGGAGATGCTAAAGGAATTGGTAGGCAAGAAGATTGCCTCATTAAGGGTCATTTTCAATAAACACCCTATTTTTCAATTTCTACCATCTCTTGGACTAAGTGAATTTATGAATTTTACTTTTGATCCATGTGGTTCATGCTTTGTCTTAGTTAGTTAGGTTCCTTTTACATAATTAGTTTTTTGCTTCCATCCAAGTGTTGTCTTAGCACATTATTTTGTTTGCTCTTGCTTTGTTTAGGTTAGTTTTCCTTTTTTTTTTTTTTTTTCCTTTCTTGCTTTGCTAAGTGTTGTCTATGTTAAGAAGTTGCTTTCAGTCAAGGTTCAATTTTCCATCATCTCATGAGCCTAAGAATTAGCAAGTGTTTGGGTTTTATAGCATAGCGTGCATGTTTCCCTACGAGTCACCAGTAATGTTGGCCAATTTTGGCCTACACTCAAAGAATATAATTGAATGGATTAGTTGAATACATTTATGGATGGAATGAGTGGTCTAAAGATCTCATATTACTCACAAATATATTAAAACACTTTAAACAATCTTAAAGTGAGATTTGTTGATCTCTAAGAAGTAGGGTTGGAAATAGGTCTAGGATTGCAAAGTGAAAAGGACCAAGAAATTTTCATGATGTTCACGACATTCATGAACACAAGGTAGGTTGGCAGAAATTATCAAAGGTTCTTCAAATATTTGACATATCAAAATATGACTTGCACAAGTCCAGAGAGACTAGACCATCACCAACACATCTTGTAAGAATGAAAATAGAAATTTTGTTGCACATTTGATATAATGTAGTTTGGAAAGCCTCTTAGGCCAAAGGATTACATGAACATGAATTTATTCATGCCTAAGTAATTATCTAAAATTTTTGTATCTTGATGAGCTTGTTATCTCAAGATATAAAGCTTCAAAGTTAAACTTGCAGAGTAAGACATGTGTGGGGATGTCAAGTTTAGGCTTCATGAAATAGCCATTAGCATTCAAATTATCCAAGATCAATGGTTGGTGTTCAATCATACCATGAAGATCCAATTTTGAGTAGTAACCTAACAATGTCAATGAGTCTAGATAGATCTAATGATGCATATTCGATCATGCATCTAAGATCTAATGGTATGAGCTAGGTCAACAAGTCAGAGGATCTCAAAATTAACTACATTGGTGACAAGTGGCATGATCATAGTGACCAAATAGATCAATAATTCATGTTTTATCAAATATAAAGAGATTGATGGCACACATTTATTCATATAGAGGAAGATCGATGGTGTACAATAAAGTAGATCCAATGGTGCTCATCCAATGTGGATCACAAATCAATGGCTAGTGATGAAGGTTGGAGGTGTTATAATATCAAAAGCCTATATCAAGATCAATGGGTGGCATTAAAATTCAAAATACAAGGGCTCAAATGGAAATAAAACATGATCGAGGTCAAACCAGAGTAATGTTCCAAAGGTCTAAGGTCACCATTAAGGCTCAGATACAAGATAGGTTTGTTTAAACCTAATATAGTCTAAAACAAAGATATGCAACCTATAGATCTACATAGATATAGTGACTATTTGAAAACCAATAAATTGGATTGGTTATCAATCTATAGTGAAGATCCATATCTAGGCTGGAGCAGGTGTAGACATAAATGAGATCTGGTGAGGTGTCTCATCCTTTGACACAATCTTAGCTTTGATAAGCAGGTACCTATGGCCAGCCAAAGTAGACATGATCATAAATATGTCAAGTGTAAAGTATAAGTATTATGTCCTTATAGTGAAGGTCATTAATGCAAATGAGCTTGAAAAGGATTAATGTGATAGGCTGGTTGCTTCCTCCAGTGGTCTTGACCTTCAAGATGCACCCTCCCACACCAAATAGAGTCCAAGTAACATTAATGCAATTAGGAGCTAGAGGAAGATGTGATCTGGATCATTATGACCCATATTCCACTCTCCCACACATGTTTCCCCATCTCTCTCTTTCACTTTATATTGTATATTTAAGATTTTGAGCCTTAGAAATGATCCCCTCTCTTGGGTATGACTAGACTCTACCAAGATTGAGCCTTGTAACCTCTTGAGATGAATAGAATATTGTATCAAGATTTCATTACACTTATCTAGTGTGTTCATGTCAATTGATTTTCATATGTGGTAGAGATTTCTCCCTTGCCAAGTATTGATCTCACCTAGTTGGTAGATTGTCATGTTATGCAGGTCTTTCCTAGTGTTTGATGTCATCTGATTGAAACCAACAATGGGTACATTAACTAGTTACTAAGTTGAATTAGGCCTCTCTATCACCCCCCTTAGGTTTTGATCACTTGATGAACCTTTGCATGAATCATTGATGCATAACAAACATTTGGAGTCATAGATCTAGTCATTTATTCTATCTCATTAGTGTTTTGGAAGATCAAGCAGGATTGGATGAAAAATAAATCTAGGTGCATCACCAACATTATCTTAGGGTTTCCCTTTTAGTTTATCTTGTCCCCCTTTTCACCCCAACCATGAGTATGTTTTAGTGAAAATGATCTAAGTGATGCATTAGAGGAGCTAGGCTCATTAACAATCCTAAAGGTCTGACCCAAGATTAGGTGATCCATAGCTGAGGGTTATTCCCATGTTGGGTTAGGTTTGAGAAAGAGGGCCTAAACAATCATTTTCTTAGCTAGGGTGCAGCCTAAGCCTCCAATACCTACCAAGAGGAATTCCTTGGGTAACGAAATATCCTACCAAAACCTTTTAAGCCTCATCCCGTTATAATATTTTGATGATCCACTTAACGCTTAGGGCCTAGCCTTAGATTTTGATGTTAACAAGTTAAGGTTGTTAATCAATATTCAAAATAAGTTAGGTTCACCAAAAGATTTAACTTTCTAGGACTTAATATGTAAATCCTAGGTTGTTAAGGGGATGGATTAAAGGGGTAAATTTAGATAAATATTACAAATAACTAATTTAATCAATTTACCCTAATTCAAAATATAAAGGATAAATATCACTTATCTGGAGTGGAACATGCATCACTAGGTGATGATAGTACTAGAATAGATCATAGGAATAGTCAAGAGTCCCTTTATTTAGAAAAGTCCCAATTGCCTCAGGTCAATAGCATGGTCAGTTGGATAATAACATGGTGAACTATTGGAAAAGGAAATGTGTTAGTGTCCTATTGGCTAAAATTTGGCCCACATACCAAGATTTCTTGAATGTAGTGGAGTATTCTAAAGGTTAAGCATGCATTGGACCAGCTGTGCAAAATTCTTGTTGAAAGAAATGATCAAATGTCTTGAACAAATGAACCAGGTTTTAGATGGAATGAGTTGTCTAAAAGTCCACCCTCAGACAACAAATATTTTTAAACACTTTAAGTTTACTTAAAGTGTAAATTATCAATTTCTAAGGGATAGGTATAGAGTTATACAAAGGGATCTATGTAGGTCTTCATGGTGTTTAAGATGTCCCAGGCTTGAATAAAGTTGCACAGGCCTTAGCAAGTTTTCAAGGTGTTTGGGCTTTCAAGTATCCAAAAACATTTCAAGCACAAGTTTGAGAGAGCCTACAAGATAAAAGGCTAAGTCCAAGACCTTTTATCTAGATAAGTTCTTACTTGGCATATTGTTTTTGGAATTTATTTTGCTAAGTTCAAAACTTTTAGTTCTTTTTGTTCGGCTAAGTGCTAATATTTCTATCAGGAGAATTGTTTCAAGTTTTTTGTCTAAGTGTTTGGAATTGTTTTATATATTTTGTCTAAAATAAAAAATATTTAATTATAAATTCTTTCAAATAATGGCCAAGTATAATTGTGTTGAGAAAATAGTCTGGGATAATTTTCTCGAAGACCCTAATTCTTTCAGACATTTTATCCACAACAAATGTCCCAAGGAAAATAACCTTATGCAAACGTCCTGACAAAGGAAAATTGTTTCAAATAAATTATCTAAAACAAAAAATATTGAAAGCATCATAATCTTGGAAAAATTATTTTCAATAGGAAACCTGAAGGTATACTTCTAAATACAAAGGTCCATGAGAAGCAAATATACCAAGGAAATTATTCCAACAAAGTGACATTCATGCAAGTGTCAAAGTTCAAGCTCAATAGTCATATATTGGGGCTCAAAGATTCATAGTCATGAAAATGTCATTGATGTTATTGTGGACATCAATTAATGAGTGCATAGATGTCAAATTTAAGTCCCATGAAGTAACTATTGTAATTCAAATAGAAGGATCAATAACTCATGTTTAATCATATAATTGATCAAATGGCGAGTGATGACTAATAGGTCAGTGGGCCCAAACAAATCTAATAGAACAAATTCAAGTGTAGAAAGGTATATTAATGACATTCAAACAAGTCAAAATGTCAAGGGGCTTAGAGGACACCAAGTGGCATAAGCATGGGATAAAATAGACAGGTTAGTAGATCATGAGAGTAAATGCATGGTTGCTAAATGGCACTAGCTTAGATAGGGTTAACAAGTCAAGAGAAGGTCTAGGGCTTGAATTAATGTATACCAAGTAAATTTGACAGTACAAGATGGGTTATAAATTCAAGAAATTAAGTTAGATGGTCAATAACTAATGAGAAACATCAATCTCAGAGGACTTCCAATGAAGGTCAACAAAAAAAATTCAACTAGGGTCAGGCCAAGACAAAGGTTCTAAGAGGATGTCATGAAGGTA
This sequence comes from Torreya grandis, assembly GCA_037957365.1. Lineage (NCBI taxonomy): Eukaryota > Viridiplantae > Streptophyta > Pinopsida > Cupressales > Taxaceae > Torreya > Torreya grandis. Next base: position 2,633,610 of record JARHVA010001703.1, read on the forward strand.
GATAGGTTGGATAAAGGGATTTGTTACTTGATTAGGTAGAACACATAAATTTAGGATCAAATATGATATAGGTTCTTAGGAATGGGCCTTGCAAAGCTATCTAACACCATTAAAGCCATGTTGAGTCTTTTGAAGAGATTTTAGTCATAGGTTTTATGTCTCACCTAGACTCGAGTGGCCCTAACATATGGATCTACATTTGAAATCATGGATATATGAAAAATAATAGGGTGATTGGTTTTCATCTATAATAAATCTATATCTAGGATTTGAGAGTAATGGTGGGATGATGATTGTGCAAAGAACATCAGCAATCGAGCCCAAAAGATTACCTTGTAGCATGAAGAACATCAATAATATTTAAGGAATATTGTAAAGGACATTAATGCAAAATAAGCTTGAGAATGATCCATATAGTGGTAGAGATTGCTTCTTATAGTTGTCCTTAATCCACACATCATCCATTATGCCAAAAAATATAGACTGATAATAGGGAAAGGCTTGAGAAGGATTATAGTGGTGATTATTCTGAGTGGAGTTAGGCTCATTAATGACCCATTTAGTGCCAATTCCTCTCTCTCATACCTTATTTCTTTTTATAAATACTAATCTTGAACTCTTGATTAGAATCCCTTGGCTGGAATAGAGAAGCTCTATCAAAATCACTTTGTAAAACTATTTGAAGCAATGTAAGATAGTTTTCAGATTCTAGTTGAATGCTAAGTGTGTTTTATTGAAGTTTAATGTGCAGAGTGTGTGTTTCTATTCATCATTTATGTATTCTTCATGTACCTTCAATTATGTAGGCTTATTTTAGGTTGTGTGAAGTTTTAGTTAGTGACAATCTTCTTGAAGTGTCATGAGTTCATAGTGTCTTATATAGACCTATCTCTTTCTATCCTTTAAGTTACAGGTCTCTTTTTTAGCCTCCATATAAAATACTCATGCTTGTAACCTGGCCCTAGAATCTAACCAGTCCTTGTCTTGATTTAATTCAATAGTAGTCATAGAAGATTCCAAGCTGAGAGTGGATCTTTGAACATTTGGTGCATCACCACCTTTAGTATAGATTTTGATTTATGTATTTATCTCCCTCTTCATCCCAATAGTGCAGGCTTAGGAAAAGGAACTATGTTTTAATATCTAAGGAGCTAACCTCATAAAAAACCCTAGAGGTTTGACTCCATTATAGAATACCCATAACTTGGGATCATTTCCATATTATAGCCTATTCAGAGGGAGCTTGAAAAAATCCTTCCTAGGGTGTAGATTAGTGTTATATCAGGTTTTGGCTCTTCCACTAGGATGCATTCTCTTTGGCATGGTTGAGATCAGAAGCTGAATATTCTCCAAGTTGCTAATTCATAGCATGATCTAGACAACACCTATCATGTTAAAGGTTACTAGAAGGTCAGTTAGTAAAGGCATTCCTTTTGAATTTATGGATCAACCTACTAATTCATATAAAATATCAAGATTGAATAGGATAGGCCCCTACCCCCAAAATAAATATCCATCCCCTAGTCATTCTATTATTTTAAATAGTACAACCTCCACTATGTAAATGGCAAGGTTACAACCTTTTGTAACATTTAATGGTGGTGGCCACCTTAACCTTCAACAATATGATGACATCCTTATTGCATCTTTGAAGAGTCTACCACAATTCACTAGAGAAAACTCCACCACCCCTATATAACACATTGATGACATTGTAAACCTTTGTGTAGTACATCATATTACACAATAAAATGTATCTATGAGATTGTTAGCCACATCCTTGAAAGGTAAAGGCTTACAATGGCATAGTGGTCTAGATCTTACCTTAATCAATAATTGGGATGAGTTTTGTGAGTTCCTGTGTATAAATTTTGAGGATAGAAGTGACCATGTATCACTTGTTGAATAGCTTACCTCAATCAAAATGGCATGCCAAGAATTCATGGTTGATTTCAACTATAGATTCCAAAAGACTTAGGATAGGATCCCTATCATCATTAAGCCCACACCCAATTATGATTTCATTTACTATTTGAGAGCATTAAATTTAGACATCACATTCATGATCTAATTTATGTGTGGGATAAATCTACTTGGAACTCATGAGATAGCTATAAGCATAGAAAACTATTTGATACAAGCAAGGAAACTCATGCCAAGACCTCTCATGCCACTTTTCCTTGAGTTTTAACCAACCCCACCTACCATTACCCCATTTCCCACCCCAAATAATCAAACCCAACCTAATGATGTCCAAGTGGATAAATTTAAAAAGATTGAGATCTTGTTGAAGGCATAAAACAATAAGCTAGTGGCTCTAGAGAGACAACAACAGTCTTCATATAATCCATACTCATACCAAGGCCCCTTCTAAACCCAATACCATATTCAACCCTATAATAGACCCCCTTATCCATAAAACCAACAATCCCAAAGCTAAATTACTAAAGGTAGATATTATAATAGATATAACCTTGCAACTCCAAGTAGCTCAAAAGCCTTGGTCACCAAACAAAACAATCTTGCACAAAAGGGTCAATGGCAATCAGGGTGGCAGTCTAGTGAGATGGTATTGGTTGCAAGTGGATAAATTTATCATGAGCCTAGTTGGAAGCATGCTCATTAATTCTAAGGCCATGACATAATGCCTCCTCCACCCTAAGGACCTCTAATGAATGAAGGTAATATGCCTTCCATGCCATCATCAAAATATCAAATTCAACAAGGAAACATGGGTATGCCACTAGCTGACACCATGTGCATGAACTTTTAAGAGGGGGATCATATATTTTTCCATGTAGCGGTAAACATGGGACATACTACACAAAGGCCAAATGAATCAGTTGTAACCCATACTATTTATAAGAAGAGGGTCTTGGATGATAATTTAGAACAACATAAGGCTTTTTCAACATCTCCATAAGTCAGTTAGTAGCCTACCATTTCAAATTTAGCTATTAAAGCCCATGTGACTCAATAAATACCTCAACATCATGGGTATGAATAGAGGTCTCCTTTTGTTCCTCATGTCACTCAAGTACCAAGTGATGCTTTAACTTCCAAGGTACATTCCAAAGTACATCATTCCTTACAATATTATGGATCATATGAAAAAGGCTAATGTCACTATGTCTATGTATGATACTTTATCTATTCTGATACATAAAGATATTATTCAACAAGATCTCTCCAAGTCTTCTCATGTGGATGAAATAGCTGAAAAGGTGAACACCATTATTGAAAATAGTAGTTAGCCTAGCTAGGTTCCTAGTTAGGTTCCTAATCAAGTTCTTAATCAAATCTAGGCTCATAATGTTTCTCATCCCCCTAAAGGTGTCAAGCCTCCCCCCATTTTATGTCTATCATCATAGGGGATTTCTTGGTGCACAATTATATTATAGACTTAGGTGATTCAACATCAGTTATGCTTAAAGCCATAGTAGACAAGCTTGGGCTCAAGTATGTGCCCAATGAAAAAGGTGTTCTCTAATTGGATGGTTCCCCCACTAAAATAATAGGTATGGTGAAAGATCTTAAGATCACATTCTTAGCCTATCCAAATTGTGTCATCACCCAAGATGTAATGGTTGTGAACTCACCCCCATATTTTTCCTGATGCATATCTAGGGACTTTAACATAAATATTGGGGTATATTTGTCCTTTGACTAGTCATACATGGTTTTTAGAACCAGATACGGGACTAAGGTCACCATTAGGTCAAAACCTATCCCTTGGTTTCATATAGAGCCTTACATGACTAACCTTGCAAATGTCAACTATACCATATTTAAAGAGGATGAAAATGCTAGTGAACAAGAGTCTCATGATCATCTTAAAGGCATTTCAAACTTGCACTTGGATGAATGGGAAGATGACAATCATGGATTTGATCCCTTTAGCAATCTTGAAGAAGCAAAATTACAAGTTTATTATATGCATGAAGAGGGTGCTACTATACCTTGATTATCTAACACCACTCAAGAAGAAGATGGCATATGGACTTTATTCTTTGATGGCTCAAGGTCAAATAATGGTAGTGGAGTTGGGGCCTTGCTGATTTCATCCTTAGATCAAAATTACTATTCAACTGCAAGACTATAATTTAGTTTTACTTCAAAAACAACTAAATATGAAGCTCTTCTACATAGTTTGAAAGAATCAAGAAGAAGAGGTGAAAAACTTATTCAAGTCAAGGGTGATAATGAGCTTGTTGTACAATAGGTGAGAGGCATGGTTGTAGTCAAAAACCATCATTTGAAAACCTACAAGCATTGTGTATGGGATCTCATGGAAGACTTCTTTGCATTTAATATATAGTCCATACCAAGAGAGACAACTCAACATGTAGATAGGATTACATCAATTGAAGATCAGTATGAGGTTATAGAGGGGGTCAAAATAAACTAGGACCAAATCAAGGTCAAGGTCATGTGTAGGCCAGCTATACCTAATAATGAGGTAAGCTAGCAGGTGTTTGACAATGATGATCACATAATATGTTTTTTGATGCAGGAAGAAGAATTCTACCATAGGAATCAAAATAAGTTCCAACATCAGTATGATGATCAAAAAGTGTAGCTGAGATCCAACAAGTTGCCTAAGGGGCTTCTAACATTATAAATCATCTTCAATGAAGATGACCAATTGAGAAAAGGCAAGGCATGTATCTTAGCCAAGGAGGAGAACTATGAAAGGATAGAGATCTTCAAAAGTAAATTATTGAAGCTAGGAAAGATTAACACAGTAGAAGAAATAGATGCATTTGTCTTTGTGCCAAGCATTCTCAGATGTATTTACATGGCACTACAAGGATTTAAATGGTTTTGACCCCAAACTTTCACAACATACCATTGAAATAGAGAGCAATGTAAATCTAGTTAGGCAAAGACAAAGGCCTGATAATCCAAAAGTGGAGTTGATGAGAAGAGAGATATTTAAGATAATTAAATCAAAGATCATATTCCCCATTAAACATTCCTCATGGGTGGTAAACCTTGTGCCAGTGAGGAAGAATAATGGGGAAATACATTTATGTGTTGACTTTAGGTACCTCAATAAGGTGTCCCTAAATGACCATTATCCACTGCCTTTCATGGATCAGATTATTCAAAAAGTGGTGGGTTATCAGAGGTTTTGTTTGTTTAATGGATACACTGGTTATAATTAGATCATGGTCAAAGAATAATATAACACAAAACTACCTTCCTACCAAGTGGGGCACTTATACATATATGAAGATGCCCTTTCGACTATCCAATGCTGGGCTAACTTTTCAAAGGGAAATGGATATAGCATTTGAAGGTTTGATCAATGACATGGTGCTCATCTACTTAGATGACATCACTATTTTATAAAAGTACCTAGATAATGACATTTCTCATTTGATATTAGTATTTGAAAGATGCAGAGAATTTGGTGAGTCTTTGAATCCTAAAAAATGTATATTTGGTGTTCATGAGAGTAGGCTATTAGGCCATGTAATTTTTAAGGATGGTCTTTCCATAAACCCTGAAATATTTGAGTCCATCTTATCCTAACCCTTTCCTAAGCATAATAATGGTATGTAGAGTTTCTTAGGGAATATTAATTTCATAAGAAGGTTTATTCTAGGCTTTGTAGAGCTGGTCAAGCCTCTTACTCACATGCTAAGAAAATGTAAAGATTTTACATGGACCAATGAAGGTAAGAGGAGCTTTCAGGCCATCAAGTAGGCCATATTTAGTGACCCTACACTTTTTAATTTTGGTTTTAACAAAAAAATCTACTTATATGCCTTCTCTACATTAGATGCCATCTCTGCCATGTTGATGCGGTAGAATGAGCAAGGTTTATAACAACTTGTTGCTTTCTTTAGTCATGCCTTAGAAAAGTATGAGGAGAGATATATATTTGTATAAAATTATATACTTATATTATTGATAGGTTTTAAGAATTTTAGGCACATGTTCTCTAATAGTAAGATCATACTCATGGTGATGCACCCAAGTATTAAAGAATTCATACTCAACAAAGACCTTAATGAGAAAAGAGTTGGATGGGTGACAAAGTGCATGGAGTATGACCTCAAATTAATAGTTACAAAGATTTTAAAGGGTAGAGGGTTTTGTGATCACCTTTGAGAAGAAGTAAAATAGGATAAAGATCAAGTGTTGGTAGTCCATGACAATTAAGATGTAGCTACAGACAACACACCTTTTAGTTGGACACATGACATAATCAAGTTTCTTGAAGTAGGTTGATGTCATATGGGATTAGATAGATCTAAGAGAAGGAACTTTAGGTTGAAAATTATATATTATGTCCTAAAAATGGAGTGTTTTTAAAGAGAAACATAGGGGGCATGCTTTTGAAGTATGTGGAGTCATGCCAGATAGATAAGTTGCTTGAACAATTCCATGCTAGTCTAGCTGGTGAGTATTTTGATGCCAAAACCACAACCTCAAAAATCATTAGATTTGGGTACATTTATCCCTAAATGTTTAGAGATTATAACTCTTGGGTAAGGAAATGCCCAAAATGTGCAATGTTTATTTTCAAGTAGAGACTAGCTGCCCTTCCTTGTAGCCAATTCTAGTAGAATAACCCTTCATGCAATGGGACTTATACTTCATATGGATTATAAACCCCCCTTAAATTAAATGACATAAATGGATCATTACATCCATGGACTAATTTACAATGTGGTCTAAGGTAGCTTTGCTCAAGGAAGCTAATGAAGATTCTGGTTTAGACTTTTATGATGGCCTTATGACCAGATTTGGTGTGCCTGATATTTTTTTTTTTGACAATGTATTAGCCTTTAGTAGTATCAAGGTGTGTGAGTAGGATATTTTTCATGTAATTTATCTTAAGGAATCCTCTACCTATTACCCATAGGGTAATGGACTAGCAGAGTCCACAAATAAGAACTTGTTGAGGATTATCAAGAGAACCATAGAGGATAGTCAAAGGGAGTGGCATAATAGGCTAAAGACTACATTATGGGTAGACATAGTGAGATATAAGGAATCTATTGGGCACTACCTATACCTTTTAGTCTATGTCAAAGAGGCCAAACTTTCCATATCTCTTGAGCTTCTTGCATTAGAGCTTTCATATCAACTTGAGCTTCTGTAGGGTGATGCTATGCATGTAAGGTTAAATGAGCTAAGGTAGCTAGAGGAAATAAGGGACATTGTTATGCACATTATGTGGTCCAATCATCACTAGGAAAATAATTCATTTGACAAGATAGCTTCCCCAAAAAAAATTTAACAAGGTGATATAGCCCTCAAATGGGATGGGGACCATGCAAAACCAAGAAAGAGCTCTAAGTTGATAGTCTTTGGAGTGGACCTTATGTTATCACAGGTTGCAAGGAGAGCAATGCCTTTGAGCTAGCTAGGTTGATTGGAAGATCCATCCCATCCCTATCAATGAGAGGTATCTCAAATTCTATTTCTAGTATTATATCATGATCTTTGTAAATAGGTAGATAGGTTTGTCTTTTCTTTTAAGTGCCCTTACACATTATTCTATTTGTGGTTTCTCTATTGTTTTAGGCAGTTGTTCATCTTGTTACTTTCTTGTTGTTCATGTGTGTCTCATTGATTTAAGATGTTTCAAGGAGATAGGCAAAAAAAATTGTAAATAATGCTTCATTTGTCTAACCATCATGAATGAGATTGATCAAATTCTAGGTTTCATGACCATAAAGCTATTCAAACCAATAGAATCACCAAAAATGTTGGCTAAAGTTTGGCCCACATACCAAGCTTTTTTGGATGCAATGTAGTGTTTTGAAGGTTAAGCATGAATTAGACCATCTAAGTATAGTTCTTGTTAAAATAAATGATCCAATGTCTTGAATAGATGAACGAAGTTTTAGATTGAATGAGTGGTCTCAAAAACCACCCTCAACCCACAAATTTTTTGAAACACTTTAAGTTTACTTAAAGTGTAAATTGTCAATTTCTAAGGGATAGGTCCCAATTTTCAAAAAGGGATCCAGGTAGGTCTTCATGGTGTTTAAGATGTCTCAAGCATGAACCAAGTTACACAGGCCTTAACAGGTTTTCAAGGTGTCTAAGATTTCAAGGATCCAATAGCAGTTCAAGCACAAGTTCAGGAGAGCCTACAGGTTGAAAGGGTAAGTCCAAAACCTTTTATCTGGATAAGTCCTTATTTATCATATTATTTTAGGCCTTTATTTTGCTAAGTTCAAATCTTTTAGGTCTTTTTTTACTAAGTGATAATATTGCCTATGGGAGTATTATTTTGGGTTTTTTTGCTAAGTATTAGGAATTATTTCAGACATTTTATTAGAAACAAAAAATATTGAAGTATAAATTCTTTCGAACATTTTGTTTGCATCAATGGCCAAGTATAATTGTGTCAATAAAATTTTCCAAGATAATTTTCTTGAAGACCCTAAATTTTTTAGAAATTTTATTCATAACAAATGTCCCAAGGAAAATATCCCTATGCAAAAGTCATGATTAAGGAAAATTATTTAGGACAAATTATCTAAAATAAAAAATGTTGAAAGCATTATACTCTCAAACAAATTGTCTGCAATAGGAAACCCAGAGGTATACTTTTAAATATAAAGGTTCATGGGTAAAATTCTAAAAAATATCCAAAGGAAATTCTTCCAAAAGAGTGACATTCGTGCAAGTGTCAAAGTTCAAGTTTAGCATTCATCCATTCGGGTCTAAATATTGATGATCATGAAAACGTCATTGGCATTCTTGTAGACATTGATTGATGGGTCCACAGACATTAATTTTAAGTCCCATGAATTAGATGTTGTAATTCAAATAGCAAGATCGATGGCTCACATTCGATCATATATAAGATCTAATAATGAGTGGTGACTGACAAGTCAGTAGGCTCAGACAAATAATGGAGCATGTTCAAGTATACAAAGGTAGATCAATGACATGCGAATAAGTTAAAAGGTCAAGGGGGCTTTGAGGACACCATGCAACATAAGTGCAGGAGAAGATAGATTGGTAAGTGGATCTTAGGAGTAAATATGTGACTGCTAAGTGGCACCAATTCAGATAGGGTTGACAAGTCAAGCAAAGATTTAGGTCTCAGATTCATTCATACCAAATAGATATAATGGTGTGGTATGGGTCATAAGGTCAAGAAGCTAAGTTATATGGTTGATAACCAATGAGTAGCATTGATCCCAGAGGACTTCTGATGAAGGTCAATGAAGCAAATTTGACTAGGGTTAGGCTAGGACAAAGGTTCTAAGAGGATGTCATGGAGGTAAATAGGTCAAACAAAGGGTTACATCACCTTGAGTGGGTAAAACACATAAATGCAAGATAAAATATGATCTAAATTCTTTAGAGTAGGCCCTACAAAACTGTCTAACCTCATTAAAGCACTGTTGAGTCTTTTGAAGAGCTTCTAGTCATAGGTTTTACATCTCACCTAGACTCAAGAGGCCCTAACATATGGATCTACATTTGAAATCATGGATATATGAATATCAATTAGGTGATTGATTGTCATCTATAATAGATATATATTCATGATTTGGGAGTAATGGTGGGATGTTGATTGTGCAAAGAACATCAAAAATCGAGCCTAAATGATTGTTTGGTAGTGTAAAAAACACCAAACATGTTTGAGGAAGACAATGAAGGACATTAATTCAAAATAAGCTTGAGAAGGATCCATATGGTGTTAGAGATTGCTTCTATAGCTGCCATTGATCCTCATGTTAGCCACTATGCTAGAAAATATAGAGTGATAATAGGGAAAGGCTCAAGAAGGATTGCAATGGTTATTTTTTTGAGTGGAGTTGGGTTCATTAATGACCCATTTAGTGCCAATTCATCTCTCTCATACCTTATTTCTTTCTATAAATAATATTTTTGAACTCTTTATTAACATCCCTTAACTGGAGATAGCAAAGCTCTATCAAAATCACTTTGTAAAACTCTTTGAAGCAATATAAGATAGTTTTCAAATTCTAGTTGAATTTTAAGTGTGTTTTATTGAAGTTTAATGTGTAGAGTGTGTGTTTATATCCATCATTTATGTATTCTTCATGTACCTTGCTTCAATTCTGTAAGCTACTTGCAAGTTATGTGAAGTGTTAGTTAGTGCCATTTTTATTGAAGTTTCATGAGTCCATAGTGTCTTATACAAACCTATCTCTTTCTATCCATCAATTTCTAGGTCTTTTTTTAGCCTCCATATAAAATACTCATGCTTGTAACCTTTTCATAGAATCTGACCATTCCTTGTCTTGATTGAAGCCAATAGTAGTCATAGAAGTGTCCAAGTTGAGAGTGGATATTTGAACAATTGTTGCATCACCACCTTTAGTATAGATTTTCATTTATGTATTTCTCTCCCTTTTCATCCCAATGGTGTAGGCCTAGGAAAAGGGACTATGTTGTAATATCTGAGGAGATAGCCTCATAAAAAACCCTATAGGTTTGAATCCATTATAGGATACCCACAACCTGGGGTTGTTTCCATATTATAGCCTAGTCATAGGGAGCTTGAACAACTCCTTCATAGGGTGCAGATTAGCACTATAACATGTCCTTTTATGGATGAGATCCTTGAAACTTTTGGGGATGTTGCAGGAGGCTTCTTGCATCTTGTATGTGTCTTCAAGAACTTTTGATCATATTTATGTGTCACTTTTTTACTATTATTTATTTGAACCCCTAATAATGTCTTTCACACATGAATTAAAAATTGAATCAAATGTAATATGAAGAGGAAAAGGTGGGTTGTGGTATGTTATGATCACACAAACAAAACCCCTATTGTCTTGATTGTTACCTACATTAACCCAATGTTAGGGGTCTCTGATCAAATTTAGTTCTCCCTTATGGAATGTGCATAATCAATGTGCATGGTATGCAAGAATGAGTTTCACTTAAGCCTTTATTTGATCAAGTATGTAGGTCTAAGTGTGATGTTGAGTAAATATTCAAAGTTCTGAACTATATTATTTATTAATTTTATGTAATTAGGTGCCAAAGTAGTAAGTGTTAGATGTGTAATGCCTTGTGAAGTTATTTATATAGAAGTATTTTATTTATAATGTGAAACACTTGTTAGTAGGTTGACAAGGTAAAAAACTAGATAAAAAATCATTAGAGGAGACCCAAAGGAGGGTAAGGACCCAATGCTAGTTTAAAACATGAGTGTTAAACAATAACACTGAGGTGGTAAATAGCATGGTATGATCCTATCCAAGACTGTGCTATTATTCTATGTGCATAATACTAGGTTATGACTAGGAAAAATAGGCCATGGGCTCCTGTGACTAGAGAAGGGATGACATGAAACTATTGAAGGTGTAAAATAGGGGAAGTAAGTGATAATAAGGATAAAAAAACCAAAGTGACCATAATAAAAATGCTCTCATTCATTGTTAATAGCTTACTGTGAAAGAGCCACAAAAGACATAGTAATTTTGTTTGGTTGACCAAATTAGGGTGTGTACATCTACCTATCAGTAATAGTTTCACCTTAATGTTATACACAATATAGGTAGTTCACAGTGAAAATAATAATTCTTAATATGCCTTCTAATTATAATAATAACAACAGTCATGGATTAATGTAGTCATGAGACTTCTAAATGGACCATGTTCTATGGTAGTGACCCTAATTTCTCACCATATATCAAGAACTAAAAATAAGATGATTTTTTTAAAAATACCATTTATACAAAAGGAGTATGTGTCACTTGGGATGTATATTTGTTATATTAATGGATTAAAAAATGATTTTGGAGGTGCACTATAGTCAATTTTCATGATACTTTAGTGAGTAAATGTCATTTGTAGTGCTTCACAAGTAATTGTATTAGTGAAGCTTCATCATGATAATTACACATATATTATATCTTTCATGACATATGCAATACAAACACTAATTAAAAACCATTATTGGATCTCCACACCTCTATAATTTCCTAATCAACATTGGGAGTCAGTCTCTATGAATTTCATATCAGGGATAAGCATTACCAGGAATGGTCATGATTGTGTCTTTCTTGTAGTTGAAAGGTTTTCCAAGATGGTAGTGTTGGTTCCTTTTCTAAGTGGAATCAAATCTAAATAAGTTGTGAGGATCTAATTTTTGCATCTGTGGGTCAACTTCAACTTACCAATATAATATTTTTTCAAATAAGGATAACATGTCTATTCACCTTTATTGGTCTAAATTATGGTCATGTCAACACCAAAAAATTCCCTCTAAAATGTAATTATCATTAGTTGTCTTGTAAATAATTTGATGTAAAATGCAATTATTATAAGTGTTTATGATAATTATTAGTGCCCACCAAATAATAATGGTGAACATCATGGAATGTCATAAAGAAAAAATTAAATATTCTAAGGTAATTATAAAATAACATTACAAATATTGTGAAAATGATGGTCCATGGTAAAAAGTAAATATTTGTCACAGATGGTAATGGTAATTTCAAAATATCATTGTCATGGTAAATAAGTCATTAGGGTAAAGGTGGTCCTAAATATATAATATTTTATTTGTAATGATTACAAAGGAGTGATGTCATAAATATTTTGGAAATATTGGTTTACTTTTATGAGAAGTATAGTAAAATTTAGGTAAAGTGTAGGAAATAGTTGGTATTACTATGATAAGTTTTGGAAATTTTAGGGGAAGCATGGGAAATAATTGGTCTATTGATAATAAAATTCTAAGAAATATTATCTAAGTTTACTATTAGGTGGTTAGGTGGTGATTCTATTTGGAAGGTTATGCCATGTCAAAATTAATCCTGCCTAAGATTGGTTAAAGGGGATTTTTGTATTATCTTGGGATTAAGTTGAAGGGATTGAGATTATATAAAATAATGCATACCTTCCTATTATGAATATATTGATACATGGATATGTAATCAGCCACAGATAAAATAAGGTTTACACAAAGATGTAATAAGGAAGACACAAGGAGGATAATCTTAGAGATAGAGTGTGGAAGAATCTATTAGGTTATGTGAACATAAATTTGCTCCCAATTTTTTTTTGGAAGGGTTAATGAATAGAGTCCATGTAGAGGTGGTAACACTTTGTGGATGCTTGATTCACCTTTTAGGTGAGATAGTACACACATAATTCCATCAATTTAATTAATTATTCTATTTCATTATTATGTAAATTATTTGTACCCTATTATTTTCGATTATGTATTATTTTTGTTGAGTTGTCTCTAGAATCATACCACCATAAATAGGTTATACATTGATAATACAATCATAAAACAAGCAGTTCCCAGTGAAATATTTCTCAAGTGTTAGATTGGGACATTCTAGTTCTATTTATGGGACTATTCCTTTGTGGTGGTAAGCTTCACATTGTGTTAAGAGTTAATGTATGGTTATTTTTCTAATAACATTGTTCCTACTATTAATGAGATTTTATTATAATTATTCTAGTCTTTTTATGGTAATTTCATTTAAACCATTCATAGTGTTCATCATAGTAATTTCAGTTTCATTATGGTATTTGTAATTTCTATTGTGAATAGTGTTTAATGCTTTAAATTAAGTTCTTACCACAATCATTTTAATTTTTATAATGGATAGTGTTTACCATAGAAATTCAATTTTTACCATGTTCATTTATTTTATTTTTATGGTTATTCTAGTATTCACCATTGTTTTAAAAAATGTGGGGAAGAGAAATAAAAGGGGAAAAAGAAAAAAGAAAAGAAAAGTCATATCCTCTTGTATTATTGATTCAGTAAATTTGTATTGTTACTTAACCATAAAAGTTACAATTTTAAGAATTTGGGTTGTGTTTATTGGATTGAATTGTAAGTTGAGGATTATTTTTTTAGGAATAAAATAACTACCTTTGGCAAAAGAAGATGGGCAAAATTCTTGATTTTTAAACCCAATATAATTTAAATACTCTTTTCTTCATTCAAGAATTTAAAAGATATTTTATTTGTATTGGACTTATAGGAAGGATACACTGGGCCAAATTTATCCAACATTTTTATAAGGTTGAACATGTAAAGATGGTTTGAGACATTAAATGACAATGGTTAAAAATCATGAGAGTTTTATTGAAGAATTTTGTGCACAACATAAATACATCAAAAAGTTTTCCCAAGGATAAAAATAAAATATCTGAGATTACCATGCACATGTTTTAGAGTTAATAATAAATTTGAACACTTAAATCTAAAAATAAGGATTGGTAGAAGGCCTAATGACTGATGTAGACAACTTGTGTAATCACTCTATTAAAGGGATGAAGCCAAAAATTAAACAATGGGTTAAGTACAGGGTAAGTGCACAAAGTTGGGGGATAAAAAGGAGCTACCCATGGACATGATTGTCCTAAAATTTCATTAAATTGAACTTATGTAGATAATTTGAAATAGCTACACTTAAATTTTGAATATGCTTTAAGAACATGAATTATAGCACTTCAAGTATATTTTCCAAAACATTAATTTTTTTTCCAAAAATGATTAAGTATAACTAGGTCAAACATTTAAAATTTGAATAGGAAAACCTTTTTTTTAATGAAAATAGAGTGAATAGATGCTCATGTGGCCCACCATTTTTTGAGCATCATTTAATAATCTTTAAAACTCTTTGGTGAATACTTAGATCAGATATTCTAGTTTATGACCTATATTTTTTTATATTTTATAAATGAATATTTTTTTCACTATTAAATTTGTAAGTAAATAGATCTTAAAAACTGATAAAAAAATGGATAAAAAACTATGTGGCCCCTTGAACTACCTCAAAAAAAGATAAAATAGATTTTTTTAATGTGTGTAGAATTAGTCCTAGTTTGTGACCATATATATTTTTTTGTACTTGGATGAATGATTTTTTTTTATATTAACATGTATAAGCATATATATTTACGACATGTGCTCACAAAATACATCCAAGGTTAATCAAACCCAAAAACACATTATGTGTTCATAAAATAGGTTCAGTCAACTCAAATTATCCTTAATTCCCTTTGTAGTTGGACCATAAACCCTATAACACCCTATACCCTAAACCTTAAACCCTAACCCCTAAAGCATAAACCTTATACCCTATACCCTAAACCTTATACCTTATATATCATAAACCTTAAACCCTAATCCTATAAACCCTAAGCTATAAATTGTAAACTCTTAAAACCCTAAACCAATCATTTAAGCCCCAATTACCAATATTTAGACTAAGAATTTAGTTCACATGAATATGTTTTGTCCAAAGGACACTACTAACTACCCCAATTGACTGATTCACTCAATCTATGATGACATGGGGTCTAATCAAACCTAAAAATATATTCTATGCTCACAAATAGGTTTGAGTAGCTCAAATTATCCTCGCTTGCCATTGAAATTAGATGCTAAACCCTAAACCCTAAACCTTAAGACTTAATCCATAAACCATAGACCTTTAACCCTAAATTGTAAACCCTAAGCCATAAACCAAGTATGCCATAGACCCTAAACCTTAAACCCAATACCTTAAACCTTAATCCATTAACCCTAAGCCATATAGAAACCTTAAACCCTAAACCAATCATTTAAACCCCAATGAACATTGAATTTAGACTAAAAATTAGATTTAAATGGTTTAATTTTGACCAAATCACACTACTCACTTCCCCAATTGACTAATTATCTCAATGTCTGATGACATGGAGGCTAATCAAACCAAAAAACACATTTTATGGTCAAAAATAGGTTCAAGCTACTTAAATTGTCCTCAATTACTTTCATGATCAAGCTTTAATCCCTAATCCCTAAACTAATTAATTTAATCTCTATTAACATCCTTTAGAGTAATAATTAGTTTTAAAAGGCTCAATTTGGCCCAAATCTCATCACTCATTACCCCAATTGACTAATTGTCTCAATATGTGATGATGTGGGAGGTAATTAAGCCCAAAATTAGAATTTGTAGTCACAACTAGGTTAAAGGAGCTCAATTTGGACCTAATTACCTTTGTAATTATACCTTATACCCTAATACCTAAACCATGGCTATATAACCCAACCCTTAAGACCTAAACTCTAAACACTAAACATTAAATCATAAATCCTAAAACTTAAACTAGTCTATTTAATTGCACTTAACATCCTTTAGAGTAATAATTATGTTCATCTAGGGCACACTTCAACACAAATCACATTATTTATTGGCCCAATTGATTGATTGGCTCAATTTTTAATGATGTTAGGGATAATTATTCCAAAAATCACATTCTATAGTCATAAATAAGTTCAAAAAACTCAAATTATCCTCAATTTCCTTCATGATTAGACCTTAAACCCTAAACCATATACCTTATACCGTAAGCCTTAATCCCTAAACCTTAAATTGTAAATCCCAAACCCCAAATCCTAAACCAATCGATTTAGCCCCAATTATAATCCCTTAAAGTAATAATTAGGTTCACATGGATCAATTTGTTGCAAATCACATCACTCATTATCTCAATTTGATTAATTGGCTCAATCTATGATGACGTAGGGGACAATTAATCCCAAAATCATATTTTGTAGTCATAAATAGGTTGAATGAGATAAATTTAGCCCCAATTACCTTTTTGATTAGAAATTATATACCTAAAACATAAACCCTATGTCATTATCCTTAAAAACTAAGCGTTGAACCCTAAATCGTTAACTCTTAAAACTCTAAACCAATCATTTTATCCCTAATAAAGAAATATTTAGCATAAGAAAATTAGGTTCACATTGCTTTATTTGACATGATGTAAAATGCACATTATTCCATGTACACAATAATTCTACATATGCAATACTACCACAACTTGGTAATTATGCATATGTAGTATTATCCTGTATGTAGTTTTTATACACACACAATAGATCTGCATACATGGTTTGTATATTTCACATTCCAAACACATATTTGAAGGCTTGAGAATGGATTGAATTCTCGATCCTAAGGCATGGACCTATAAATACATAGTTGAATGCATATTTTTGACTAAAAAAAACAAAATACAACTTCACACAAGATAAAAACTATGAATTTGATTGATTTTTTTTCTTGAAAATATTAGTATAACATCGACTACACTCTATTATTTCTAAAGATATAATTTTTTTAATATTTTTATTTCTTTAAGGTTATTATCTATATTTTTTTATAAGTATGTATTTTTAAACACTATATGTCATAATTAAACATGTTCATCTTTGTTTATGTATCTTTCCATTCATTTATTCAAAACAAAAAAAAATGACATGGTTGCAAACTAGACCTAATTATATACACATTAAAACAATCAATTTTTTTAAAATTTTTTTTAGGTAGTTTAGGGGGGTCACATAGTTGGATATAATTGATTGATGATATTTAAGTTTATATTTAATTTTAAAATTAGTGAAAAATTAAATATTAAAAAATTAATTTTAAAAATAATATAGGTTACAAACTAGATCTTATCTAACTTTCTACCAAAGGGTTTTAAAAAAACTAAACAATGCTCAAAACGTGATGGGCTGCATGTAAATCTATCTACTCTAATTTTTATAAAATAATAGAACTACATCCTTAAATTTTTTGTGTTTGACCTACTTATACTTGACCATTTCAAAAAAAATTAATAGTTTAGAAACTAGACTCAAAATTCTACAATTCATATTACTATGACATCTTCAAATTTTGAGTTTAGATGCCTCAAATAATTTATACAAGATAAAGTTTCTTTTTTTTTAGGAAAAACATGCCCACTTAAGACCCCTTTTGGCCCCCCAATTCCATGCACTGACCCTATGTCTTTAACTAGATGCAATATTCGAGAGTGAATATTTTGTTTTATTGTAAATCATGACTAGTATGTATGCTAAATGCTTGAAAGGAACAATGTAAAGTCTAGATCAGGAGGTAAAAAATTTTAGGTACCCACCTAACTCTTTGTAAAATTAATAAAATTTGGGTGAACTCCATCAAATGGCTGATAAAATATGGTGGGATTGGGATCCCTAGACCATTGTCTAATATCACAACTAATGGAGAACATGGTGTAAGCTTTTGGGTTGCATGTGATGCTTGGAATGTCTTCTCGGATGTTCAATGTGGTTAGTTTGGGATGCTTCACTAACCCTTGAAGGGTAGATGTCAAAATAAAGATGACTATAATGATATGGGTTACCATATTTTAAATGACATTGTCTGATGAATGTCATTAAGATTATGCACAAGGTATAATCCTTATAGTAGGAAGATTCCACTTTTAACCTAGAAATCTAGTTGTAAATTTGATTGGATTGGACTATTGAAATTTAGGACCTTAATTTATGAGTCTATGTAATGACACAAAATAAAATAATACCCCTATAATAGTTTCATATTCAAACTACTAACCTTAAATTAAATGATAAAGACATAAACCTTATGAACAATCTTATCCTTGTATGAACTAATGGTTACAATCCATTATTACAAGTGATAATATCACTCTTTTTGGCAAGTGGGTTATGATAAGTCTAAATTACTATTATTTTAAAAATATATTACTAAGAATGTTTTAAATTACATGCCCACATGGGTGGTTGGAAATGGTTAATTCTGGAGTGTTGTGCTAAAATTAACAATTTTGCCAATGCATTTTGCTAAGGTAAGGATAGGCTTGGCCAATAAACCCATTTTTCAAAAGGGTTTAATTACCTTTATATTGTAACATATGTCCTTGTGAGGCATGGATAGGGGTACTTATGGAATATTATAATGAAATAGGATGCATACCACACCAAATTTTACCCATCCTAGTGTCTTAAATGGCACATGAATTATGAAAGACATTACTTTTGGCCTAATCAAAATAAATAAATGGATTCCTTAATGGTCATAATTTAAATTCCATCAAGGTAAGGTTGGAAATTTTCACCTTGGGGGATTGGTTTTTTTGTGAAAAGAATGTTATTAGGTAATTTGAACATGTTTCAAGTAATATTATTCCTTGGCTATTTGAAACGTCACCTAGATATCTCCTCTTTAAGAGGGGGAGGATGCCATAATATGAATTTATGAGGCATTATAGATGTTCATCTTGAGAATTTTATATTATGATTTTTTGGTTTAGATTATCACATTAACTACTTATTGTAGATGTGATTCTATTTTAGATGTTGTGATTTAATTATTATGATTTCATGTTATGGTTCTAGTTTATTATTACATTTGATGATTATTTTTAATTTACACATGACATAATTAATATTCTATTTGTATCATAATTTTATTTTTATTCGATATTTATGTTTGAGTAGATGATGTTGAATTTCCATTTTGTGGTTTCAAGAATTGGATAATGATCTATGCTTGATGGTGTGATTTGATAGAAGGGTAAAATAATAATGAGGTCAATGAGAATTTGTATGTTACTCTAATAGGTAAAATTTATTGATTGGTTTCATTAATACATTCAATTAATCAACTCATTGGTTGATGTCATTAAAACTAGGGCTGGTGTCTAATGGATGTATGCAATAAGGTGTGCAATTGGTTTTTAAAAATTATGTTTTTGGGGGATTTATAATGGATAAACTAACTCTATGGTTATAATATATTCAACATGAATTGAATCTATCTAATTTATTAAAGTAACACACTTGTAAAATCATAATTATGAAATTAACAAACTTGCTTTAATTAATACACTTTTAATTGTGAAGGGAAAATGTTGATAATCAGACACACTTTCTAATTAAAAAAAATTACTCTCTAATCTAATTATGAAATTGAATTTACATGAAATGTGATTGAATAATTGAATTTACTTGAAATGGGAATGATTTTGAAAAGGAAAATGATAACAATGTTGTAAATAGTAAATGCACACATAATTAAAATGAGACTTGCAGGTTTAACAATCCACACCTATTAAAAAATTAGATGACAAATAAAGTAAATACACATAAATACAAACACATATCCTAGATCCTTAGGAGAGTGGATTCATTATCTCTTTTGTAACATGATCTAGATCAACTCATTCTTTTAGGAACATTCAAAGATTCATTGATTTCTAGAGAAGATTACAATATGAAAAATAGATTTAACATGTTCTTGTTATGCTTATAATCTTCAATTCTCTCTTACTCTCTAACACATAGAACAATAGGAAGACGTTATATTAAGCTCCAAAGTTCCTCATTTATTATCTCAAAACACATCAATAACTAAAAAACTAAATGGATCACAACTATGATCCAACTTATTTATAAAATAGGAAAGGTGTTACAACCATTTTCCATATTTCCAGGTGAAATGTTTGGAAATAAGGCATAGTAGCATGCATGACTATCAAGTTGGTTACACCATATTATTTTCACAATGTGTTCTTAATCTAGAATCCCAAAATCTTACAATGTCTATAATGAAATTTTTAAAAACATTCCTATAAATAGTAAGACTATAAATAGAATGTTATAATTGGTAAGTCTTGGATAACGATCCATAGATATCATAGACACGTGTATAAAATATTGCACAATTATCCAAAATTCATTTAACATGTTTTTCATATGTCTAGGCTAACTCTATAATTATGTTAATGTATTCTAGATATCAATTAAAATATTTTGGAGCTCACTGATATATTTTGGTGTATACCTTCAAGATACAATAAATGATTAAAGAAAACATGTTCTTTCTCATGCCCTTGAGGCATTATCCAACTATTTTTATTGAGACTCAAAAATTCATTTCTTATTGAAGCCACCAATCTCTTATTTAGGCTCTTTTATTCTTCACTTTTCTCACTGTCTTATTCAATTTCCACAATCTTTTTGGACTTTCTTGCTTCAAACTAGTTTCCCTTGCTTATTCAAGGGCTAAAGAGTTCATTATGCAACTTAATATTTCTTGATTCCCTTAGATCTCATACAATCAATTATATTCCTATTTAATCCTTCTTTAAATTATATTCTAATTTCACATTCTCCCAAAATTCCATCCATTCATCATTCTTTGATTCTTTCCTATATTCTTGCTTCCCCTAATAGCCTTTTTGGTCATTTTCTCTTTGTACAGACATGTACAATTTAATCTAGGAGAACTAAACCCTTTTCAAAGCACCCTCTATCCTTTATTACCTTTTCATAAAGTTTTGGGCCCTTACTCATCCTTTAAACCACTTTTCTACACCTTTTTTGCTCTTTGTCTAGGCCTATTAGGCCCCTTTAGTCTCTATATACACACAATCATCCATAATAATGTGTTCCCATACAAAAATAATATACCACCTTATAAAACACTTTACCCACATGAAAATATATCAAAGTACCAAAATTGATAAAATTCCACTAGTGGAATCACTTAATTCACACATTTTCCTTGTAAAAACATAGAATACGGTTATCTTTGACTATAAACACCCAATAAGGGTTTTAATTCCTTTTCACATGTTTCAAATAATTTTAAGATATAGTGAGTATCATTTGAGGTCTACTTAACTATCTCACACCTTTCCAAAACACTATATTCCCTTTATCATGCCTCCACTCATCCTTTTGCACAATTTATACTTTGATTGTGTTGCACGTACAGGTTTCTATAGGGTTATAACTATAAACCTTTTGAAATGTATCACCAAATGATTTGAAACCTACCTAATGATCTTGGAATAACATGAATTAATAACTCACCAAGATTAATGTGAAATAAATCCCACTTTCTTTTGACTCCTTTGCTCTGTAGATACACACATAGGTCTTGTTTTGCACACAAAGTATAAGAATGCAAGACATACATAATATGGTCATATAGTTTGAAAAAAATATGAAAACTCCTATCAATGATATTAAAAATAAAACTCATATCAAGGTTCACTTTATAATATTCAATATTTCCCTTCCATTTGACATCCTTACCATTGATGCACTTACAACCCTTACTTTGATCAAAGAACACATAAATATAGGGCATGAGTTCTTGTTTGTCACACAATTAATTATCTAATCATTGGTATTTTTAATTAGTCTTATTTTCATTGAAACACATATAGTTCTTTGAGACTATTAAGACCAAATCTTATTTCAACAATACTTTTACTTATCATCCATCACACATAACTCTTCCAACACAGAGTTTATGTTACACAGAGTCTACAAATATAAAGCTCTTGAACTCTCTATGAAAAATCAAATATTTTATATATAAATTATTACAAACATTCACTAAGTGTTAAAACTTCATAAATTCTTCAAAGACATTTCATCTTAAGATCTTGCTCTATTACTTTATTGATATAGACATCACATTACACATATATACAAGGAAAATAGGGATGTATCATTAGATTTCAATTACAAAAATTATTTTATTAACTTCTTAGAGTTTAAAAAAATTACATTCTTTGAATCCAACCCCACCAACTCACTCTCTCCCTTCTCCTCACACAAAACAATATAGACATTTACAAACATTTTATACCTATAACTACCTTAACTAACTTGCAACTCCCTCAAGTATGTTGAGAAGAGTTTTTAAAAACCTAAACACTAACAAATCTATCAAAAATTGATTATTAAGTGATTAACATGTACCATGGTGATATTTACCCATTTTGAGCATTGTCATAAAAGACTACAACATTGGGGCTCCTTCAACATGACCAAAAAGTAGTCATTTATTCAAATTAAAGAAATGGTCAAAAAATGCCATGTAAGAAATAATTTGAATTATAAAGATTTATAAACCTCCTAAATAATACCAATACACCCTAAATCACTCTTACTAACTAAACAAATAAAAATTTGGAGACCATGAAGATGCCCCTGCATCATAATACCAAGGGGCAAAGAAAACTTTTCCTTAAAGTTATAAATAATATTTACTTTGATGTGTTGCACTTGATGAATTTGATTTTCATTGCTTGGTCCCCTAGATCCCAAGGCCTACTTGAGGATTGTTACCTTCTTCTCTCTTATCTTCTACTAAAACCAACCTCTCATGCATATGGACATGCTCATTTGAGCCACACTTTTATTTATTCTTACCTCTTGTTATCTTTGTCCATGCTATACTTGCAAGATACAAAAGTGATTAAATAAAACATTTTATTTTTCATTCCCTTGAGTCCTTCTCCAACTATTTTTCTTGTTCATGTCTTGATTTTTATACCAAGCACCTTCTTGTGCCTTGTTTGGTTGATCCTTCTTCTTTGCATCAGCCACCAACTCATTTTTCTCTTCTCCTTGTATGGTTTCTCCTCCATCTTAAAATTCAACATATAATACTTCATCATGTGGAGTGCCTTCATGTTTTTAAATCCTCTTTACCTTCATTAATGTCCTTATCTTGGACACCACTATTGCATTCCATAAGTCTATGTTCTCCTAGGTCACCTCCTTAACCATTTATCTATACATATGATGAGGATCAATACCATATTCTCACTTCAAAGAATCATAAAAATTAGAATAATCCACATACCTTTCCTTATGTTTTTGACCCATTATTTATTTGCCTTTATTTTTCTCCTCTTGAATGAGGACCTCTTCATGCTTCATACTTTCTTGCTTCATGGATGGATGACCTACTTGTTCTTTCACCTTCATCATGACTCTTTCTTGAGCCTCTTATTCATCTTGGTGCCTCTTTAACACCACTTATTCAAATGCTTCTTCTTCTTGATTCTTGAGCCCATACAATGGCCCAACTATGTCATCCTCTATCATACCTACATATACACATATCAAATAATCATTAGTTTGAAAACCTTGAGGCTTCATTGCTTCAGTTTCCTTCATCTTTGGTTGCTTTTTTACCTCTTTCAACTGTCTCTTCACTTTGCCAATCTCTTATTGTCTTTTCCTATTCTTCAATATGTCCTTGAGAGGCCCTTTCACTCCTTTGCTAACTTCAACTAAAAATTTGGGTATAAGCTCCTTCAATTCTTGTTCCAACTCTGTCAATACTTCTCTTGACTCAATAATCTCCCTCATACCCAATTTTACTTTCCTTAATATCTTATGGTCATATTCTTGTCATAAGCCCTTCTTATTCTTTAACTTCTTCTCTTCAAAATCTCTCTCTAGGTATCTCTTAACCTATATTTGTTCGTAACAAGCCTTCCCACTTGTTTTCTTTGACCTTCACTAGGTCTTTCTCATTTGAATCTCCTTCTTTCTTAAATATCTCCTTCAGTTTCTCTCTCTTGTGAGATCTCATGAAGTCACCTCTTTATCTAAGCCTCTTTGGCTTAAGGGATTTGACACACAATGTTTATTTATACCTCTCACTTCTTATACCTGTAGCCTCATTAACAATCTCATCACAATTGTCAATGCAACCTTTCCACATAATATCTCAAATAATATCAACATAATAAATACACAAAATAAATCAATAGTTTTAAACTAAATTCAAACATAACTTCTCCAAGAATGTATCAGGATCTGATGCCAAATGATGCAGAGGTCCTTCTAGTTCTTTTCTCTAAAGAATGAAAATAAGAACTGAACAAAACTTCTTACATCTGCTTTCATGCTACTAGCTCTATCTCACATTGTTTGTCTATCTACTTTCTCTATCTCTCTTTACTCTTCATAAAATTGTCTTCATATGTTTAAGAATATAAACTTCCTTGCTTCTTGAAGCCATTAGTCTCTTACTTAGGCTATGTTCTTCATTGATTTTCTCAATCTTATTCAATTTTTGCAATCTTTCTCAAGTTTCTTACTTCAAATTAGTTTCCCTTGCTTATTCATGGGCTAAAGGGTTCATTGTGTAATTTAATATTTATTGATTCCATTAGATCTCATACAATAAACCATGTTCCTATTTAATCTCTCTTGAGATTCTATTCCAATCACATATTCCCCTAAAATTCTATACATTCATCATTCTTTGCTTCTTCCCTATATTCTTGCTTCCTCTAGTAGCATTTTTTTGGTCATTTCCTCTTTATACAGACATTTATAGTTGATTCTAGGAAAACTAAACACTTTTTAAAGCACACTCTATCCTTTATTATCTTTTCTCAAAGTTTTAGGCCCTTACTCATCATTTAAACCACTTTTCTAAACCTTTTTGGTTCTCTATCTAGGCCTATTATGAATCTTTAGTCTCTATCTACACACAGTCATCCAAAATAGTACATTCTAATATGGAAATAATATACCACCTTCAAAAACACTTTCCCCACATGAAAACCTATCAA
Organism: Torreya grandis; assembly: GCA_037957365.1. Taxonomy (NCBI): domain Eukaryota; kingdom Viridiplantae; phylum Streptophyta; class Pinopsida; order Cupressales; family Taxaceae; genus Torreya; species Torreya grandis. The sequence continues at coordinate 2,658,783 of JARHVA010001703.1, forward strand.
AGGACCAAACTTGAGAAAATTACACTAGTGGAATCACTTGATTCATGCTTTTTCCTTGTAAAACCCTAGAACAAGGTTATATTTGATTGCATACACCCAAGAAGCATTCAAATCTTGGAAATATTGTCATTGATATCAAAGGTATAGATTTGGTGATAAATGCCCCATAGCATTTATTGTCTAAAGTGTGTTGATATTTATTTAATATTAACAAATATATTTTTAGTTGCATAAAGTCAAAAGAAGGGCCCATGAAGAAGTAAAAGAGTCATGAGGTAAAGACAAAAGAGGGAAATGATGCATTTTCCCATGAAGAGTCATGTTGAGGAATTTCAAGAGTCACCAAGTGAAGATAAAAGAGGAAGGGTGTAATTTTTCATGAAGGAACACTTTGAGGAATTCAAAAAGTCACCAAGATAAAGACAAAAGGGGAAAGGATGCATTTGCTCATGAAGGGTCACCATGTGACTTTTAAAAATCAAGGATTCAAAGGATCATGCAAACATGGTGCCATTTTCATGAGGATTGAAGGGTCACAAATGTTTAATGCTAAAGGTCATTTGGTAAGCTGTAAATAAAGGTTTGGGAAGCCATTTGTAATATGTGGAAGACAATATGGTTTGTAATTGTCATATCTAGCTTAGAAGATCAAAGGAGAGAGAAAAAGAGATATTATAATGTGCTATCATTTTTTGAGAAAATAACATTGAGAGATAGTTGTGTGGTATACAAAATAGGGGTTGGTGCTCCTATGGGTTGGTGCTTACTATTAGTGTTTGTGTTGGTGCTCAACAAAGAGGTCGGTGCTCATGTGGGTTAGTGCTCATGAATAGTTTCTATGTTGGTGCTTAGCAAAGAGGTTGGTGTTCCTACAAGTTGGCACTTTTGAATATTGTAGCTTGAGTTGGTGCTCATTCATATACTTGAGATTTTTCTTCATGGTTTTTAACCACATTGGGTTTCTACATTAAAATAGTGTCTCTCTCTATCTTGTGTGGTGTTTATTGTTTTAGTTTTATTGCATATATTGAATTAATAGTTAAGTTAAATTTGATTAAGTAAAATTTTATAAGATATATGATATACTGATTCACCCCCCTCTCTCAGTATATCTCATGCTTAACCATTGGTATCAGAGCAGGTTCTTTTAGAAAAAGTTTAACAACTTGAAGGCAGACTAGGGAAAGCATATAGGTTGGATCACATGGAGGTTTTTCTACAACTAAGGCACCTTTTTTTGATGGGATAAATTATGAATTTTGGAGCATAAGGATGAGGACTTACTTGATGGCCCTTGGATTTTACATTTGACAAGAAGTGTTGGAGGAATGCGAAAAGCCACAAACACTTGTAACTACTCTGACAAAAAAGAAGGCAAGTGAAAATAATGATAAAGCTTTAAATGTTATTTTATATGGTTTATGTGAATCAAAATTTGTTAAAGTTATGCAATTAAAATATGATTATGATACTTGGGTAAAGCTTGAAAATATTTAAAAAGGTGATGGAAAGGTTTAGCGGGCTAAGCTTCAGACTTTCAAAAGATAGTTTGAGAGTTTGAAGATGGAAGATGAAGAAAATATAATAAGTTATCTTTTGTGGGTTGATCAAATAGTTAATCAGATTCAAGGTCTTGGAGAAACTTTAGAAGAATTAGTGGTGATACAAAAGGTTTTGATATCTCTACCAATGAGATATGATGTGAATGTTTTAGAAATCAAGGAGATGAAGGATATATCTAAGCTTAATATGGATGAACTATATGGTATTATTATGGCATATGTGATGTGGACTGAATAATAGAAACCATCAAAGAGGGAAGATACTTTCAAGACATCAAAGAAAGATAAATCCAAGATTCAAGAATCAAGTGACAACTCTAGTGATAAGGAAGATGACAACGGAGCTCTATTCATCCACAAACCAAAAAAGGGCATAGGTAAATATCAAGAAAAATTGCCATTTAAATGTTTTAATTATGGTAATATTGGACATTTTGTAGTTAGATGCCTAGATAAGAATAATGGTGACAATGAAATAGGAAAGTCTGCATACAAGAAGAGATTTAAGAAGAAGAGTCTATATTTTAAATATCTTATCTCAATCGAAGACAGTGGAGTTAATGACTTAGATGAAGAAGAGATTATATTCATGGCCATACATGAAGATGCATCTACAAGCAAAAGTATAGATGATCAAGAAGAAGAATATGTTAAAAGTGAGAATGAAGCTAAGGTGAATTTGGAAGAACTCATTTGTGCCTTAGAATAATTAGAATTTTTTGAGAAGAATAATCAAAGGTTAAAGTGCCACATCGATAAAAAATGAAAAGGAGTCAAAGGAGATAATTGATGGTCTACAAGCACACTTTGAAGAATCCAAAAAAAAATGAAAAATATCTAATAACATAATTTTAAAAATTAAGTGAAGTATGTGAAATGTATGTTATTGAAATTGCCTCTTTAAAAGAAGATATTGAGAAACTAGTCAATGATAAAGCAGTCAGTGATTCAAAATTTGAGGATAACACTAACATTTTGAATAAGATATTGAAAAATCAAAAGTCAATATCAGATAAGATAGGTATCAAATTTGAAAATAAAAATATCTATGCTAAATCTCCTACAAAAGAGAAAATAAAAAGGAAATAACTGAAGAATACAGAGGACATCTCAAACAAAGAAGGCTAGAAGGAACAGAGCTACAAAAGATAATTAGAACAAAGTTACATAAACAAGTTCTATTTTCATGGTTACTATTTTTATTATAATGAATATGGTCATAAGAAAAAATAATTTTAGAAAAGAGCAAACAATTTCAAAAACAAGGAGAAGGAAACTCATGCAGAGTCAAGTAGAAGCCACAACTCTTTTGTTCCTCTATCAAGATTTGATGAAGAGGCCATAATATGTTACAAGTCTAATAGTTTTAGACACATAGCCCAAAATTGTAGAAGTGTGTTCAAGTCAATCAAGAAGGATCAAAGTTTCAAAACTCTATTCATCAAGAAGAAAGGTTACACAAATTCATGAAAGAAGAAACAACCTAAAGATTCTATGTTAGTTCAGATAGCTTTGCATGTAATAAATGAAGAACAACCATGGTTTATTTATAGTGGATGTTGAAGGCACATGACATGAGACAAGAGCAAGTTCATAAATCTAAAGAATATCAATGGTGGCATAGTGAAGTTTGGAGACAAAACCACTACGAGGATAGCCAGAAAAGGTACTTTAAGTTTGGATAATGGTAGAACCAACACAACATGTATTATATGTAGAAGGTCTTAAGCATAATCTATTGAGTGTAAGTCAAATATATGATTAGAGATACACATTAAATTTTTATGTATAAGGTTTTGAGATTAGAAGAAAAGATTTAGATGATTTGATTGAAGATGCTCAGAGGACATGCCATAATTTATATGTGTTATTAGATATCTTCACAAAAGAACAATCAAAGGACACATTCAAGGATCTACGAGAGGAGTTGGGAGTAATTTATTTTAATTCCTACCATTAGGGATCAACATTAGTTAAGGGGTAGATAAATGTTAGCTCCAAGATAGGCCATTTGCCATTGATATCAAAGGGGGAGAAGTGCAAAAATAGGTATACGAACAAGTTTCAGGTTGTGGCAGTTTTAGTTTGAGGTTGCCATCAATGACAAAGGGGGAGATTATTGTAAATATTCTCATTGATGTCAAAGGTCTAGCTTTGGTGATAAATGCCCCATAACATTTATTTTATAAAGTGTGTTGATATTTATTTAATATTAACAAATATATTTTTGGTTTCATAAAGTCAAAAGAAGGGCCAATGAAGAAGTTAAAGAGTCACAAGGTAAAGACAAAAGAGGGAAAGGATGCATTTTCCCATGAATATTCACCTTGAGGAATTATAATATTCACTAAGTGAAGATAAAAGAAGAAGGGTGCACTTTATCATGAAGGGACACTTTGAGGAATTTGAAAAGTCACCAAGATAAAGACAAAAGGGGAAAGGACACATATGCTCATGAAGGGTCACCATGTGAATTGTCAAAATAAAGGATTCAAAGGGTCATGCAAATGTGGCACCATTTTCCATAAGGATTGAAGGGTCATAAAGGGTGAATGCCAAAGTTGATTTGGTAAGCTATAAATGAAGGATTGGGAAGCCATTTGTAATAAGTGGAAGAGAGTATGGTTTGTAATTGTCATATCTATCTTAGAAGAGAAAAGGAGAGAAAAGAAAGGGATATTGTAATGTGCTATGATTTGTTGATAAATCAATATTGAGAGATAGTTGTGTGGTATACACAATAGGGGTTGGTGCTCTTGTGGGTTGGTGCTCACAAATAGTTGATGTGTTGGAGCTAGGCAAAGGGGTTGGTGCTCCTATGGGTTAGTTCTCATGAATAGTTGCTAGGTTAGTGCTTAGCAAATGGATTGGTGATCCTACAAGTTGGTGCTTTCAAATACTGTAGTTTGAGTTGGTGCTCATTCATATACTTGAGATTATTCTCCATGGTCTTTTCCCCACGTTGGGTTTCTATGTTAAAATCTGGTGTCTCTCTATCTTGTGTGGTGTCTATCATATATCTTATTATTAAATAAAATTTTATAAGATATATGATATACTAATTCACACCCCCCCCCTCTCAATATATCTTGTGCTTAACATCTAATTCCTTTTCACATGTTTTAAACACTTTCAAACTATAGTGAGTGTCATTTGAGGTATGATTAACTATCTTACACCTTCCCAAACCACTATATTCCATTTATGATATATCCACTCATACTTTTGCATAATTTATACTTTGACTGTGTTGCACATACAAGTTTCTACAGGGTTATAACTATAAACCTTGTGAAATGTGTCACCAAATGATCTAAAACCTACCTAATGATCTTGGAATAATATGAATTAAGAACTCACCAATATGAAAACGAAATCAATCCCACTTTTCTTTGACTCCTTTTCTTTATAGATACACACACAGGTCTTGTTTTACACACAAAGTATAAAAAAGTAGAACATACATAGTATGGTCATATAGTTTGAAAAAATTATGAAAAATCATATCATTGATATTGAAAATATTAATCACATCAAGTTTCAATTTAAAATATTCAATACTTCCCTTCCATTCAATATCCTTACCATTGATTCACTTACAACCCTTACTTTGATCAAAGAACACAAAAATATAGGGTATGAGTTCTTGTTTGTCACACACACAATTCTCTAATCATTGGTATTTGTAATTAGTCTTATTTTCATTCAAACACATATAATTATCTAAGACTATTAGGACCAAATATTATTTCCACAATAACTTTACTTATCATCCAACACACACAACTCTTCCAACACAGAGTTTATGTTACACAAGGTCTGCAAACATAAACCTCTTAATCTCTCTATGAAAAATCAAATATTTTCTCTAGAAATCTTCAAAAACATGCACCGAGTGTTAAAATTCCTAAATGCTTTAAATAAATTTAATCTAAAAATATTGATCCATTACTTTATTGATACAGACATCACATTGCACATATATACAAGGAAAATAGGGCTACAACATTATATTTTAATTACAAAACTTCTTTTATTCACTTCTTACAATTTAACAAAATTACATTATTAAAATCTAATCCCACCAACTTGCTCTCTCCCTTATCCTCACACAAAACAATATATAAATTTATGAACATTTGATACCTATAACTACCATAACTAACTTACAACTCCCTCAAGTATGTTGAGAAGAGTCTTTAACAAACCTAACCAATAACACATCTGTCAAAAATGAATTATTAAGTGCTTAACATGTACCATGGTAATATCAATTCCTTTTGAGAACCCTCATAAAGGACTATAACATTGGGGCTCCTTCAACATGACCAAAAAGAATTCAAATACTCAAATTGAATAAATGGTGGGAAATTGCCATGTAAGCAATAATTTAAATTCTAAGGACTTCTAAACCTCCTAAATAAGACCAATACACCCTAGATGACTCTTAATAACTAAAAAATCACAATTTGGAGACTATGAAGATGCCCCTACATAAATTACGTAGCATAATTAATCCATTTATTAAGCTACATATCAAATCACAAATATTATATACCAATTCATTATACATAACCTGACCTATATATATATATATGATTCATTGTACTTATAAAATCAAGATGTTATTATTGTTATCCACCAAAACTCTGATAGAATATAGATATAATTTAAGACTTACTAAATAGCTTGTAGATCATTTCATAATAATAGAAGTTCATAATAATATATGACTAACTGATCATTCACTATATGATTTGTTGTCTATATAAATATAGTTTGACATATGAAGATAATAATAAATCTAGATCTCTCTAGTACTCACCTCATTCACTAAAAATGTAGATTTGATTCTTTGTAAATGTATAAATCATTACGTAAAACTTGAAAATACAAATCACTGCATAACAATGTCTATGTATAAACTATGTTGAGTTCATTGTCCATATATTTTGATTTAGATATGATCTAGTCAAATTCTCATTCAAGAATGATCATAATGAAATCATAAATTTCAAAGATTGCTATAAAACTAATCTAATCATTTTATAACATTTTATATCATCATGTAATACTAATTTCATAATTTTATATATCACCAAAATGTATTATATCTCTTTATCTCGCTATGTACAATAGATCAATTATATACACTTGCTTTATCTAGATGTAACACTCTTATAGTATTTTTGTTCATTGTATTCACTATATATTATGCTAACTTAGAGTCTATTTTATTTATTACACACACACACACACACACACACACACACACACACACACACACACACACACACACACACACACACACACACACACACACACACAAACACACTATTCACTGTATATATTTCTATTATTCATAAATATAAATTTAGTGATTACTTTTTGAATAAGTGACAAACACAAAAAATCACACAAAATTTTAAAACACCCCTACCTTCCTTGATGGTGCCCAACCTAGAATAACATGATCCAGGAAAGAATATTTTCTTGGATCTTCCTCTCTTCCTCCTTAGCACTTCCCTTCTCTTCTTTTCCTCCATTTCACCTTTCTTTCTCCTTCTTTCCTCCTTTTTAGAGTATAACACTTTCTTATTTTTGTTTTTAAAACTACCTTCTTTTTTATATATTTTTATTTATTTCAAATATTTTGATTTTATTTTATTATTTTTGTTTTTATTTTCCTAATTATTTAATAATAATAATAATAGTTACCTCATTTAATCATTAATTTTCATTTATTCCTGTTGACTATGAATCTTGCAATAACCTAGTCGAAGTAACTAATATTATGACCTTAATTACCAAAATGACTAATATAACATCAAAGGTAATTTTTAATAGTAATTGGCATAAAAACATAACATCAAAACACAACCATACAATATTAATTTCACACAAGCATAAATCTAAACTAACACATAACTAATATGCAATTACCTAAATACATATAACATCCAAAAATGCACTAATGCTAACCATTCAAACTATGTATTTAACAAGTAATTTCTAACATGGTGTGTGTAGGGTTATATCCATTCCTTTATCATCCCCCAATGCCTCCATGTACGTCACCTTATCTGATGATGCTCTCCCTCCATCATGATTTGAGAGATGAATCTCTCTCCTATGTCCAACTCATGACAAGTAGGTAGTTAGTCCATAACATCATGACATATATACATCATAAAATATTGATGAAATAATAAATCAACATGATCATGATGTAAGAATATACACTATAGTTAAATCATATCAATGAAATCATGTAATCAAAGCAATAATCAATTGTCCCATAATAGCATATAACTCATATCTTAGTTATTAATAGTTGAATCAAATTGCCAACTATAAATATCCATGAATAATCAAGTGAGTTTTCTTAGTGAAGAATCAAGATGTAACATATGGTATGAATCTGAGCTAAAATGAGTGTATCTAACCAAAATCTAAACATAACTATCAAACATGTGATTGTATATGTACAAATTTATACTTTACCTAGTGTACTAGTCTAGTTAATCTAGACTCTCCTCAAGATGGGGCTACTATATAGTAGCACCATGTAGTGGACAATAGTGACCTATGGTGCTAGTGTCCCAATCTAGGTGGTAATCTCTATCTGATCTAAAATCTAGGTGATCTAAACTATTTTCTGAGTTTATGTTCTTTTCTATCTCTATCCTGTGTCATATTTCAAAAACTGAGCTTGTGTGCTAAAATTATTTTATGATTAAAAATGTAGGAGCTTTATCTCTATGACAAACACCTATAAATTCCCCCTCTTTTGAGTATAGTTGTGAAACCTATGTAATAATTGTCCTCAAAATAAGTATCTCTGTAAACTGTGTTAGTCGAAGCATATGCATGATATTTCAATACAATGTACAAACATGACATCAAACTATAAAAGTATCTGAGTATGAGTTAATGTAAGATGTATGTTGTAATATATCATTGCACAAGGGTGTCAAGATAGATGTAGTCAATGTGTATAGAAACAAATTTGAGTAACTACCTAGGTGTATGGAGCATGATGTCCATCATGACACCCAAGTAGGAATGGGTATATGCATGAGGTCCCTCTAGCATTGAAAACTAGTGTGTGTGTGTGTGTGTGTGTGTGTGTGTGTGTGTGTGTGTGTGTGTGTGTGTGTGTGTGTGTGTGTGTGTGTGTGTGTGTGTGTGTGTGTGTGTGTGTGTGTTTGTGTGTGTGTAACAAGAAAAATACAAGTGTCATGGTGAAGAATCATACAAGGAAACATACATGAAAACATATGAGGCATGCAAAATTAGGCCAAGGGGCCAAAATGCAAGGGACATGGTCACATGTCACTAAATATAAGAATGAAGACATATAAGGACATGTTCAAATGTCCACATATGCAAGTAATAATTAATTCAAATTATAACCATATAGAAGGCCATGCTCAAATTTTTGCATAAATAAGCATAAAAACACACACAAGGGACATGGGCACATGTCCAAGGCATAAAATAGATAAGTAGTGTATATCCAAAGAACAATCACATATTCCAATGCCCTCAAAATGGAAGAATAATTGGAAACTCAATCAATTCTAATCTAGGATAATTAGAAATGAAAGCATGTATAACTATGTAGTATAAATCTATGTAAATGCTAAGATATACATATGTTGAGTTTAATTAGTGATAGTCAACAAAAAATCTGAGCAATGAGCAGCAATGATAAATATCAAGATATATCAATACATAAATTGGAATATATAATATGTAAAGATAGAACCTGGTAGTAGCACCGAAGTGGGTGGATATATCAAATGCATAAACCTTGATCGATATATATTCCCTAATGGGTAAAGGATATCAAGTATGGATTAGTGTAGTGGACTGGAGTCCTATATGCAATCTACAAACACTTTATAATAAAAAGTGAAGCATCTATGTATGATAAAACTGATTATACTAGGATAACTAACAATATTTAATAAAGCAAGTAGTAGAAATGTAAATAGAGCAATGCATACAATCTATAAATTTTGTAGTTTTTTGAGTAATACTAGGATATCTAGTAAGTAGTATAAATGTAAATATAGAAATGCATACAATCTATAAATTTTTTATTTTTCTAATTAATATTTGATTTTTTTATATTTTGAAATGTTATATTATTTTTTTTTGTTTTCTGAGTATAATCTATGTACAAGCAAATGAAAATAAACTATTATAAGGAGTGAGAGATAGAAAGAAGTATGTACAAGGATAGGAACCATATTAACCAATGGGTCTCATGAGAGAATCACTATCATCATGACCTATTTGTACAATAAATTGAAAATAAACTATGTACAAGTGTAGGAACCACATTAACTAATGGGTCTCTTGGGAGACTCACTATCACTATGACCTATGTGTACAAGCAAATGAAAATAAACTATATACAATAAGTGAGAGATAGAAAGATGTATGTCCAAGGGTAGGAACCATATTAACCAATGGGTCTCATGGGAGACTCACTATCACCATGACCTATGCCAAAGAGAGGAACTATGATTATGAGTGTATTGTGAAAGGACAACTATGATCCCATGATCTATTGTGTTGTATAATCTATGTCTAATGTTGCCTATGAAGTGAGACTATGATGTTGTGGAACTAACTATGATTCCCTATGAAATATATGGGTCTTAGGGACCCATTCAATAAAATAATAAGTTGTAAGTTATGTAAATACCCTATGATGAGAACCCCTAGAACCCAATAAAATTGATCTTGGCATAAATTGAGTTGAGGAAGATCCTCTAGAATATGTGACATATCTTTGATGTAGGGATCTCTCTATTAATGGTCTCTATGGGAAAGTATGCATACGTGTAGATACCATAGGATTAGACCTAGATTGTACTGATGAATTTAATAAACACTATGATTTATGCATAGGAGACTTACTCTTAGTTTTAACTTATATCTGTGCAATATATGGTAAGGGTTTTGGAACCATAACTGGGGTTTGTGCTATAAAATATGATGGAACTATCATTAGGATGTGTAGAGGATACTCATATGGGATACCCTCAACCTTAGCCACCTAATTAGCATGCATATACTTCAAGAATAATTGTATTATAGATGGTATGGCTCAGATATGTTGTAACCATGGCCTACCCAATGATATATTGAATACACTTGCACTAGGTACTACTGGAAACTGAGTGGCTATGTGTGTTGGTCCAACATGTAATGGAAGCATAATCTCCCTGATGGACCTTTGATTGTGGACACTAAAATCACTAATGATTTTATCTATGGGGAATACAACCCACTTTATATATCCTAACTATTGTAAGAGTGTCATGGTGCACATGCTTATGCTTGATTCATTGTCAACCATAAATTTTTTGAATATGATGGTGGTAAATGTATGATCATATGAATAACACATGTAAATATGTGTCATCATCCACAATCTCCTACTCTAAAAATGTGATAACTGGTCTAAGTGGCATTTTAGTATGATACATGCCAATAATGTTATGAAATGGATGTGTCTCCTCTATAATTATGTGATAGGAATCTGGTCATGGATGTGTCTAGTATGTATAGTGAAAACCTAATGTTTCCTCTATCTCATTAATTGTATGATGTGGGAAAGGATTTGAAAATATATTTAGTGCCTTAAGCTCTATTTGTTGTTGTTTCAATACCTCTATGGGTATGTCCACATCAATAATGTTATCCTCAATGAGATCTTGTATCCTATGCTTTAGGCTAATGCATCTTTTTGTCATGTGGGCTAGTGTCCTATGATACTCATAGAATTCATTTGAATAACAACTCTTTCAAAGAGGTCATGTCTTATCAACCTCTTTAATGGGAGGGAGAGATATGACATTGCCTTCCAATATTTGTTGTACAACTTGTACTATTGACTCTAGAAGATTAGTGAAGACTCTACACTAAGCAGTGGATAAAACCAATTTGGGAGAAAGCTTGGAAATTGCATTGACTATGGCCTTTTGATCACTTTTGTTTTCTATGGCTCTTACCTTGTATATGGGTTTGTTTTAACTCTTAATATTTGATTTTGATCTATTTGTGTACTTGATTTTTCCCATTGATAAGAACTTAACCTCTCTTTCTTTGACTGTATGGAATTAATTGATAAATTTAGGAAACTTCTTGAACAAGATAGATTAATGTAGTGTTGGTAATAGACTATGTTTAAATATATCTTGAAGCTCTTTATCTATCATGGGGCTAGTCAATTTGGATAATATTATCTTGTATTGTAAGACATAATCTATGATAAGGTCATTTGACTTTTGCTTTAAATATGTCACTTGTGAATATGATATCTTATCAGTAGTGTTGATAGAGAAGTGTGCTAGGAACATGTCATCTAAAGGATTGAATGTTGTGATAGATTGATTTGGAAAATCATAAAACCATTGTAAGGCATAATCCTTGAGATTGCAAGGAAAATACTTTAAAATAAGATAATCATTGGACACATAGTCTAAGCATACTACGTGAAAGGCTCTGAGGTGATGCTTTGGGTCACCCTTTCCATCATGTAATATGAGATTGGGTGTCATGAAACTAGATGGAAAAGGAGTTGCCACTATATGATGTGCCAAAGTTGTATGCAAGTTAATGTTAGAATCTAAGGCATGTGATGGCCTCGTGGATCACTTATTGAGATGTAACACTTTAGAATGCAAAGTATGAATCTCATGCATAAGGTATTTCACATCTAGAGTGGAAGAACTAGCCACCAGTGGTTTAGCTATCACTGATGGTTGAATAATAATCTTGGGTTATGTTATCTAAGTTGGCCCCCATTGGAGGTGTAACAACATTATTAACTAGATGGGTTGAATATTAACCATTATTTATTTTATTATTGATTTCTAATATATCCTATAAAATATGTGCATGATCAAGGGGTTGATCCCTAATTATATCTTTGAATCCTTGTAATACCTCATCTTTGTTCATAATTATGTCATTATTGTTAAGTGGAGGGAATGTGTCCTAATTCTCAATGTGTACCTCAACTTTAGATTGGTTGTATTGTTCATATTCAAATGCATTGTCATTGAATTGCACATAATCAAGGTGTAAATAATTCATAGCTAAATTTGTAATAGGTTTGTTATCCTTGTTATAGGCTCATATAGCATGAATCTGAGTATGATCTATAGGATTACCACCTAGTTTAGAACTTATTCTTAAATGGAAGAGAGAGAGATTTTTTAGATGGTATATAGTAAACAAATTGAAACAGAACTAATAAAATAAAATATATGAATTTAAAAAATTAATAGAAACTAATGAAAATAAGATAAAAAAGGATACAAACCCTAAAACTATATAGGGTTAGGGTTTTTTTTGAATCTAAGGTTTCTTTGAAATAATTTAAATTATCTATAAATAAATTGAACCCCTAATATAAAATTGATTTTAATTAGCTACATTGTCTAGAAAAATCAAAAGTATGAATCCCTAAATTATTGTACAAAAATTTGGATTAATGCAAGCTAGGTTTTGGAGAAATATTATAACTAAGATGGGTTCACTAAATGATTTCATATTTTAAGGTTTTAAAAGTGTAATTCCTATGTTTGGTTAAAGGGATAAGATGTATAAATCAGTCAAATAATATGAAATAATTAAGTACTAATTTTTTATGGATTTTGACCTTCTTTGACTTTCTAAAAATGGTAATAAACATGCATAAATATATACTTATCTAGAAAGTAACTATCATAAATGATCTAGATTTTGAAATTTGGGTTTTAGATAGTTTTGAGTGTCATCAATAGGGACCCAAGATCTTTTTACTCACTGGATAGTAGTGCCACACCTAGACAGTAGCACCATGCTATTGTAGTGTCTTCAAAGTGGTGCTAGTGTCCTCTTTGCAGGACTATTCCTATTTTCTAGGAGCACCTTCACCTATTTTTTTAGGTCATATTCCTTCATGCAGAAATATGGAACTTTGTATTATGCTTTGGAAACCTAATTTAGTGTGAAAACCCTAACCCTCCTTATAAGTATGGCATGAGCACTAAATGTGTGTTCATTAGTAGGATAGGCTAGACATCCTCAACACCTACTATGAAGAGATTTTCCTACATACCAATATTCCAAAGAGGGATCAAGCTCGATATAGTTCTCCCACCTTGTGTTTTATTCAAGTGAAAGTGAATACTAGAATAAGAGTGGACTTGGATTTCTTAAATGTGCTTGAGATTTGAAATCTTTAAAAACTAGGATTAGGGTTTTTGTAGATGGTAATATGCAAAAGTAGGGCAAAATAGGGATCAAATACTTCATTTTTATCAACTTGTCTTTTGTTTGAATACGAATTTGCATCTATTTACCATTTAGTGAATAAAGGTCAAATAGACTTGTATTTATAGGGATCAATATCTTATGTGGATAATAAAGTGTACTTAGGTTAACCTTAGGATTGGAACACATTTGAAAAAAGTATCAGTTTAGGAGAGTTAGGGAAAAGGACAGTAGTGCCTAGTTGAGGACACTGGCACCATGTGGCTATAGTATCCCAAATGTGGTGTTAATTTCCACCTAATAGACTACTATAAAAATTGGGTTGGGATATGGGAAATTTTTTCTAAGACTATGTTTGATCTGACTGTAGGTGTCTATGGTTTGCATAATGACTACAAAAGTGTGGCAAAGGCTCTAGGATAGGTCTAGGGATAATCTAGGAATAGGCTAACTCAAAAAACACTCTTAATATCCAAATACCACTTTTAGGTTATTACATTAAGAAATGATGTTATAAACTTTTATACTAGGCAAAAATGTTGGCTCAAAATCAATGTTCTATATTTTGAAACTACCAAAAATGGTTCAGAAATAGTTTTCTAAATTTTGATACTAGCCTCTGCATCCACATATTATAAAAGAACAAACACAACATACATAGCATACTCAGATAACTAAAGAAGAATTATTAGTAAAAAACACCCCCATGTATTGTTAGTAAATATAAAGTGGTTCAATATCTCCATAAGTCCTAATACAATATGTATGAATAAAAGCATATTAAAATCTTTAAGAGAGAGTTCCCAATAAGAAACATGGAGAACTTAATAACCAAAATGATAAAAGGGAGTATGATAAAGTGCAAACATGGGTGAAGATAGACAAGGCTATCAAAAACCCCATGGAACTTTATATATCAATGTGATTAATTTTTTTTTAAAAACCCACCTAGTAGATGTATATAACACTGAAGAGTATTCCCATTTAAAAATGAGCTAGAACTTATACTCAATGCAAATCAATATATTTATATTTTATAAAGAAGTGGCGCTAAGTTGAAAATATACAAATTTGAGTCAACATCATAATATTTAGATACTACAGAGACTAAGAGCACATGAATTACATGAACTTTAGAAAAAAAATAGTAAATTTGAATAACCAATCAAATGATATGGTGTCTGAAAATACATGAACTAGCCAATAAAAATGGTAATAAACTAAAAATTATGGGAAAATGGTAAATCAAAATGAAAATTTGACCCCATAAATATGTAAATCTCAAAACAATAAGAAAGGTGAGAAAAAGATACCCTCTATAAAAACCTAGATCCAATTTGTAGACAAATATAAAAGATAACATCTTTTTGCTAGTTACTTGAAAAATGTAAAATATAGTTTAGAAAACATGATATATGAGCTAAAAAGGTAGTTTTCCTTTCATTGGGTCATTCTTAAAAAACCAAATTCCATGGATATACATAGAAAATGATCTATGTGGCTTAAAAAATGAGTTTATAGTGTTAGATTAAGGTTAAACTAAAATCATATATGACTTTATCTAGCACTCTAAATGTAATCAAAATGTCTAATACATACCAAAAAACACTCATAAAAAAGGAATAAATATCTTCACATAAAATACTTGATATGTAGATTTGAAATTGTTATAAGAATCTAACGAAAGGAAGAAATGAGATTCGAACATAAAATAA
Source organism: Torreya grandis (assembly GCA_037957365.1). Lineage (NCBI taxonomy): Eukaryota > Viridiplantae > Streptophyta > Pinopsida > Cupressales > Taxaceae > Torreya > Torreya grandis. The sequence goes on from JARHVA010001703.1 coordinate 2,674,342, forward strand.
ATGATAAATACAAATAACATCTCATATAATAAAACTTCCTAGAAGAAAAATGATCATATATTCTAATTCTTTTAACTCACCAAAAAAATAATGATGGCTTAGAAAAATGTAAAGGGGATAGAGGAATTGTGTGGCAATGTCGAGCTTGTTGAAAAATTCTGAAAGTCCAAAATAGTTATCTTTTAATAACAAATAAAATCATTCAACTCTAATACCACATTATAATGGATCTAAATGACATATTATAACAACATAGCTTTGATGCCATATTGCATAAAATGACTATTAATGTTAAATCTCTTTTGGAAAGATAAATCCAACTAAATTCAATATAGACACCAACAACATAATATGTTAATACAATATAAATAAATTTACCAAGTATTAACACAAGGTATTAAACTAGATGCAACAAAAAATGTAAAGATGTGAACTCTAAAAGACTAGATCTCCACCATCAATGGATAACTAACTCTAAGCTCCATTTTTTCTATAAATAACATGAGGTTATTTATATAAGAATAAAAATAGGTGAGTGGGAGATTATTATTGATGGAGAGAAAGGTGGGATCATTCCCTAAGATACACCTAACCATTTTCACATGTGTGAGGATAACTACCAACATTATTTGTGGATTGTTTTTTTTTTTTTTTTTTTAATAAATAAATCATACATTGGTAAAGACACTATCTAACATGGAATTCACAACTAGTGTGAAAATGAAACACATAATGCTTAAATCACAATACAAAATCATAATTAGGTTAATGAGGTTCAATTTTCCTTAATCATATACTCCAAGGAACTGATTGATTGATTTTCTTAGAGTCTGGTATTTACATTTGCTAGGTTATTTATCGAGAGGTAAATAATATTTACAAGTTTGTTAACAACCATATGGTTAATATGGTAAGATTGTATTAGATAGTTGATATTATATTTTTAGAAATAACAAAATAATGTCACATATGGTTTGGAGACTATTTGGGAGAGATATTGTAGGGATCTCAGAATCCCCAGTTATAGGAAATATCCTTCTATATATATGTAATGTTGTTCGAAGGAGAAATGTAGTAGAATAATATATTGTGTGTTTAAATTATTTGTTTGAATTATATTTCAACTCTTTTGCATGTACTAAATCTATTTATAATCTCTCCAAATTACTAGTATTGGTATTAGAGTAATCAATTCTTAATTGTGATCATGATAAGAGTCTTTGCACTAGATCTTTCTCTCTATGTTGTGCTCAACATCGAGCATCTCTAGATCAGACTATGTATCTTTTTTGTGAGATCACATGTTCCATAACAATCTTGTATTGACCTAATCATTCACCACCATTGCAATCAATTTATTAGATTGTGTCTACTTATGTGGATTGGTCTAATCATTTCATGCATTTTTTTAGTCCCAAGATGTTTGAAACCAATGTTGATCAGTAGTCTATCTATCCATCATACATATTTTCAATAGTTTTTGATGATTTTCAAGATCATATAGATCTATGCATTTTAACATTTTTTGCAATAAGCTTTTTAAATTTTTGTATCAGTGTTTTAATCTATCTGACCATAACAATCTAGTATATCATTGAGTTATTAATCTTATTAGATTCATACATAATTGCATAGCATTATTCATGCCATTTAATGATGCAACTATTCTAAAATGCCAAACATTAATTTTAAACCACTTGGATTTGTCTATTATGCAGTTCGTGTAAAGTCTTCTTTGGCTTGTCATGGAGTTCAACATCCCAGGTGAAACATTTTTGTAGAATCAAATATGATTTTCTCATACTTTGATATTTTCACTTCCATGGTTGATAGACTTGGGTCTCATATCTACATGCATCCGAAATTAAATGGTCAATTGTCACTATCAATTCTTTGATAATCATTAGTAAAGTTATCAAATGTGTCTCTAAAGTTTGTCAAAGTATAAATGAGCCAAGTGTAATTTTTTTATTGAGTTGGCATTTTGACATTATATGTCCATTCAAATTAATGTTTAGATTAAAAATGGGTCTCATATTTATGTCCAATTGGTTAATGTTGACAAAAATCTCAAAGTGTCTAAGTCAAATAGATTAAGAGTGTCATTAAGTCTCAAATAGTCATAGTTCTAATTTTTTTTTGAAAATGCCAAAAATCGAGTCATCTTTGTCCAAATTTGTCATTGTAAAGGATGCATTTTTTTTATTGAAACTGACATCCAAAATGTCAAGTGTTAAGACAACAATAATTTTAAAAATATTGAAGTAGGATATGATGCAAACATTGAACTTGAACTACCTCGACCTCAAATGCCTATGCTTAATTACACGTGAATACATCAAACACTTAAAAATAAAGTAAGTAGCTATGTATGTTGTAGGTCGGAGGTACTGACAGAAGGAGGCCATTCAAACCCCTCATTATACACTAATGACAAGGCCACTTCGAATTTAGTGGCATATGTTTTTCAGTTGTGTGTATTTTAGTTTTTTAGTTTTTTCAGTGTGGTGCAAAATAAGAATAGATGATTATTCATGTTCATTTGTGTGTATTCCCCATGTAACCCCTTTTTTAGAAAAATTGTATAATGTTGATCAAAGAGGATTTTAGTAATTATGATGTGAATTTTTTTGGTAAACCAGGAAAACCAATTGTGAAGGATTTTGATGAACTTATGGAAAACCAATTATAAGATTTTTGGTGAACTTGTGAAAATTGATTGTGAAAGTTTATTGGTACACCTATAAAACCATTTGGGTAAGGTTTTTGGTATAGCTGAGTAAAACTATTAGCAAACAAGTGTGTAGGATGAGAAGAAGCATAGGTATTTGTTCATGCCTAGATGATGGTTGTATCTATCCATGAAAGCCACTTATAAGAATACAGTTCATCATGAGCACATAGAGATGACATGATACAATCAGATATTGGGATATATTTTACCATGCAAAAACTTGGGGGGGTGGGGAGATTTTAGAGTTTAGTATTTATATTAGGTAAAATACTATTTACATTTGATAAGTTATTTACCAAGAAGTAAATAATTCTTACAGGTTTATTAATAAGTGTATGGTTAATAATATAATATTGTATTAGATAGTTGATATTATATTATTAGGAATAACAATATAATGCCACATATGGTAACTTGTAGATTATTTTAAAGAGATATTGTAGGGATCTTAGAATCCTCGGTTATAGAAAATATCCTCATATATATATGTAATGGTGTTAGAAGGAAAAATGTATCAGAATAATATATTGTGTATTTAAATTAATTATCTATATTCTGGTTTGGCTCTTCTACATGTATTAAATCTATGTATAAGATCTCCAAATTAATATTATATTTTTTGAATAAAACACTCAATTATGGAAACTCAATCATCAAATCAATTAGGTTATCGCAATTAGGTTGTTGGAACTTGATTTTCTATAATTACATTTTCCATCTAACCAATCAGTTTATTGGTTAAATGGTCCACTCAATTTTGGAAAGTCAAGCCCAAATCACATTAGATTGGCACAATTAGGTTTTTATGGCTCACTTGTCCCTATTTTAGCCCAAAACCAACCAATCAAATTCATAATTTAATTAGAAATTAAATTCAATTTAAGAATAGCAAAAAAAATCATATTTAGAAACACCCTAATGTCACCAATTAAATATGAACAATTTTTGATCTAATTTTTTCACTTAAGTCACCTGATTCGTCTTTAAAATATTCAAAAATGTCTCCTTTAAAGGCACACTAACTTCACCTCTATACTCATACAATTTTTACATGTTAAATACACCATAATGTAACTTCTAAAGTCACACAATTTTCCTCTAAAGGCACTTTAATGTAACATGCTAAAATCAAGGTTTTACAAGGCACATTAATGTCACCCTTTAGAGATGCCTACCACATATAACTTTATATCCAACTTAAGAGTTCTAATTTTGATGAAAAAAGCGTAAGAAATTTTATTTTGAATTTATGAGTTTACATGAAATGCTCTGAATGTTGTAGTGTCAATTGAAAGGATTTGAGAGCATCTTTTTATAATAATTTTTATGCACATCTTAAAACCATTGCATTACATATAACCAAATTTATTGAAGACAAATTTACTACATTTTGCATAAATGTTTATCAAGGTATTTTCATCTATGATAAAATATAATAAATATAAACTATTATTTATGATTTTATAGATGTACATATATATCAATCTTTATCTTTTTTATACACTAATTTAATTATTATATTAAATTTTAGTAAAATTATTGAATTAACCTTAATACATTATAAATTAAAAAAATGTGAAAATATATATAAAATATTTAATATTTTCTTAAAAAAAATTAAATAAATAATTATATAATATCTTAATATAATAATGGCATATCATAATATAATTTTATATGAAAAAGTGAAAACATAAACAAGACACGATAATATTTTGAAAAACTAATATGATGATTTATAATATTATACTAATGTAGAAATTTGTGAATTCTCTAATTTTCATAAAGTCAATATCAAAGCATTAAAAAAAAAATCTAACAAATCACTTGCATATTAATCCATAATGATAGGATCCTTTTATATTTATGATATACAACTAAAAATCACATGTCCACCATTGTTGTCCATGTGAGCACAGTATGTTGTGTAATTTTGTCAAACATTAAGTCACAAGTTTTATGTATGTTTTCATTTTTTGAATATAACCATTTAGGTGTTTTCATTTTCAACATATTACAAATATACCATTTTTCTTATATTTTAATATATGTGTATATTTATATATATACTCATTTTAATTTTTTTAACAAACTAAAATAATTATTATATGACATTATAATACAATGAATGAATTGATCATATAATGTGAAAGTGTGTATATATATATATATATATATATATATATATATATATGATTTTTGAAAAAGTATTATACGTTAAAAATTTGACATAATTATCTTTTTTAATCATACATTGAAATTAAATAAAATAGGTTAAAATTGATAAATACATCAAAATATTGACAAAATTTGAATGTCTTTATTGAGGACAAAATATTGAAATTAACGCTCAACAAACAAATAAACAGTAAAAAAATCAATCTATTCACATAAAAAAATTAAATTATATATTTAAGTAAAAAAATCAATCAATCTAGTCACATAAAAAAATTAAATTATATATTTAAGTAAAAAAATCAATCAATCTAGTCACAAGCTTTATGTATGTTTTCACTTTTTGAATATAACCATTTAGGTGTTTTCATTTTCAACATATTACAAATATATATATAATGTGAAAGTATATATATATATATATATATATATATTAATGATGATGATTATATATAGATGATTTTAAAAAAAGTATTATACGTTAAAAATTTGACAATTACATTTTTTAATCATACATTAAAATTAAATAAAATATGTTGAAATTGATAAATACATTAAAATATTGACAGAATTTGAATGTCTATATTAAAAACAAAACATTGAAATTAATGCTCAACAAACAAACAGTAAAAAAATCAATATATTCATATAAAAAATTTAAATTATATATTTAAGTAAAAAAATTAAAATAATTTTTATTATTAAAATTTATATAAAAACATTTTGACAAAGGTTTTCACATTTTTCACTTTATGAAATCCCATTTTTTAAATCAATTCGATGTTGAAATTGACAACAAATTTCAAGATAAATGATGTTCTCAAATATTGTGTGAAGTTATAAACTAATGGCGAAATCGATTTTATTATTTAATTTTAAATTAGATTTACAATTATCAAGAATGCTGATCAAAGTGATATTGACATTATTTTTATTATTTATTTATTTTAATTGGTAATTGGTTTTGACTGGAGTTAAGAACCAAAAATCACTTTTAATCACTAGAGCAATAATAGGTTTGGGACATAATTGAGGGTTCTAGATCTCCAAGAGAATTTTATTAATAACCACACTACCTCGATGGAACATCACAGTCTACAAATTGTAAGTCACACTGGTTGTTGAGTATTACCAACAATCGAAATTGCCTCCTCTAGCATAAGACTCACTTGCACACTCCAAAAAAACCATCACCGATCACCAACGATCGAATACTATCCACTACAAATATACCTAATACTCACGGCCACAACCGAACTCACATGCCTCAATGGGAATCAAACTTTGGTGGGCTTGGATACATCCAAATGACCCAACCAACTCACGCACACCTCATTGACATGATATCAACATTGTTATTCATATATGGGATAAAATTTTATCCTAAAAGTATTTGATGTGACATGGATTGAACAATAAGTATTATAAAATAATAATGAGATTATTGGGTTTACTTAGATAATAATCAGATAGGGAATTATTTGTTTCATTAGCCACATATCAACAATACTTAGAAGAATGTTGATATAGAAGTCATTATCTCCATGTTTAGCATAACAAATTGGTGTAAATCAAAAACACTTACATTTAAATTAATTTCAAATATTATTATAGTGAAGGGGTTATTGTTTTTTATTAAATATTAATATTTGAAGAAAATGATGCTCATTGAAAAATATTATATTATTCTAAAATTATATTTTCAAATTGTATAATAAAATGTTTAAGGATATTGTAAAAATTAATTGTTATATCTTTTAATATAATTTAAATTATATAATTCTTATTAGTCAATCCACTAATAACACAAACTTACAATTCTAAATTTTTTTTAAATAACAATAATTAAATATATTAACTCTTATTTATTTTACTATTTATTAATAAATATATTTAATAAAATAATTTTTAAATATTACTTGTATTAATTTTTTTTATTTTAATAAATTAAAATTTAAAAAAAAAAATATAATTTTCTAAATATATATACATATATTTGATAAACTTTAAATATATATTGAAGAACTTTTTTTTTTTGGGTCATATTTTTTTATCAATTCATAATATTTATTATACAAAATTTGTGATTCAAACTATTGTTTATTATTTATAAAAATTAAAATCAATAAATTAATAAATCGAAATTTTATAAGGTGAAAATGTGGAAATACAAGTCGAAACAATGGGGTCAAAATTTAAATGTTTAAATTCACGTCCAAATTTTAGCATAGATACTTTGACATTAAATGAGGTAAGATTTCAACTTTATTGTGTGGTTTGATGTCATTCATTTCTATGTAAACAAGAAATGAAAATTAAGACCATATGAATTCAACAATAAATTCAATCCTTGCGAACACATTACATAATCATTAGATTTAGTGCAACACCATATGAATGTTGGACTTTTTAATATGATTTATTCTCCTCCTTATGCTATGACATTTTACACTTGGATTGTACCAGAGGTTTATTTCTTATATGGTATTTAAGGTTGTTACATAAGTTATATATATCCATTAAAATATTATAATAAAAAAATAATCATTTTACATTTTAATTAATCACATTTTGATAGATATGTATATAAAATTTGATTTTATATATAAGGCATGTGAATTGTTTAACAATGTGACTTGATAAAATGTTATCATATGGATTATAATGATGGATTTTATTTTATTTTTTAAATGAAGAGACAAAATTTTTAGAACTATGGCATGATTTTTATATGACTTTAGTATACTTTTCTCCCATACTTTGACATTGGTTTTGAAATTGTTTTAATATATAATTGATGTTTTCCATGGTATTAATTTGTCAAACAATTCAAACACCTTATCTATGCTACAACTTTTTTTTAACTAAGATTATATTAAGTCTAACTCACTCATTTTATTGGGATATATTGTAATCAATACATTAATTAATCAATCAATTCAAGGTAATACATAAGGATACGAAAATCCATCAAAATATAATATAGGGATGAATTTAGGACATCTAACTGTGTCTTAAGAATAGGAAAATATCTTAAAATTATGGTGTGATATGTTAGTAATTTTAGTATGTTTTGCTCTCAATGTTGTGAAATATGCTCCTTAGTTTGTAGATCTTTGTAAGATATGGTTATAGGTAAATTCAAGATGTTTAGATGAATTCTAGTGCAGAGAAATATTGGGGAATTTAATGACTTGGTGTACCTTGTCAGTGCAATTCATATTTTTGAAATATTTGAGGCCTTTTAAGATAATTTTTCTTCTTTAATTTTAATATCATCTTATCCCTAAAATATATTATAATTTTTAACGTAAATTTTCTTGGGTAGTTAGAGAGAACTAATGTTTCTCATTATTGAAAAATAACAAAATAAAAAGTTATAACTATGAATAAAATACCTAAAAATAAAAACTCAAATTAATTCAATGTCATTATCCCAACCAATGGCATACAAATAAATTTATGAAAATTAGAATATTATCAACATGGTCAATGACATCCAAATATATCCATATAAATTAGAATTTCATCGATCGGGATAATGATGTCAACCAAAATAATGGTATAACAAAACATCACTAACAAGGTCAATAGTGCCAACTATGTTCAAGTAATAGATAAAAATATGTTAGAGGAAGGATATAGAGAATAATGAGTAAATATATGTCATTACGATGGTGATATAAAGATGGTATTAGAAATGCTAATACATGACACATTTATCACAAAGAATTACTAGTCAACCTACCCAGATCATGGTGTATGTTGAAGCATACACTAAGAGATTAATATGCCAATAAACCTTAAACAAAAAGAGTGTGAGTAAATTGAAACTAATGTGTAAAATTTTGTTTTCATTCATTTACTTGTAAAAGTGCCTATTGAGTTAAATAATCATAATTAAAATAAGAAGAGTGTGAGTAAATTGAAACTAATTTGTATAATTTTGTTTTCATTCATTTACTTGTAAATGTGCCTATTGAGTTAAATAAGCATAGTTAAAATTTTCAATAGGAACATAACTAACAACACTTTCATGGACACTTCTTAAATATTATAGTTGACATGATTTGTAAGAGATTTGAAAGAGACATATTTTGAGCAGGTTTAGTACACATCAAAATTTTAAATTTGAGCATAAGGATGAGCTCTTGAGTTTGCATATGGAACATTTATGATATATATACACACATTAATATTTTAGAGTTTTATTATGTCAACAGATTACAGACATTTTGTGATTAAGTTCTCTTCATAAAAAGTTTTATAAGTAAATTTATTGATTCTATTGATACAAGGCTCATATATTTCCTTATATTTGATGTTTATATATTTTTCAGTCCTTATAATTATTTAACAATGAGATAGATTATAAAAATAGTCAAATCAGAAAATGGTTAACATGTTTATGTGAAAATGTTATTGTTGAGAATTGAGAACTCACTTATGGTTGATACTACATTATATTTAGGTGAAATAGATATATTTTTTGTATTATTTATAAATCATACTTTAAAAAAATATGTAAAGAGTGTGGCATCTACGTGAAGGTGAAATTGTATAGTTCAAAAGGTTTTTATTTTTAAGGTAGTTATGGAAAGCTATTCTTAATATTTCAACATACACAACAATATATGAAAGAGGCTTATCAAAGGTAAGCATGACAAAAAATGATAATAGGTATGCTATTTATTTAGAAACATTAATATGTAAATATTTCTCTCTTTGTACACTTGATCCTCTAAATAAAGAAGATTATAATGTTGTTTATGATGCTTGAAAACATATGAAAACACAAAATCCTCTTCCACTAAGAAAATAGATTCATCCATCAAATAATAAATGTTTTCAACACTTTTTATAATATAACGTGAATGCAAATATATGTTTTATATTTATTTCCATTTTTGTGATAAAACATTCATATTTTTTTGAAATGTTAAAATATGAATACATATGAAGATTGATTATTATTTATCTATAATAAATGTGTTAATTTTTTATTTTTTAAAAAATTGGAAGGACATTATTTCATTAAATATTTATTTTTTGAATATGTACTTGGTTTCCTCTTATCAGTTTAAGTACACATATTTATGTTTGAAATTTTCATCATAAAAAGGTTGGAAAATTATATTCCCTTCACATGAAAATTAAACTTCGCCCCTCAAATTTGTTCATTGGTCACAGTTCTAATTCAAAGTATTCATCACGACATTGAAATTAGAACCAACCTTTCAAATTCTATCATTGGTTATAGTTTTAATTCTAACTCTTCATCATAAAATTAGAATTAGAATCAATCTTTGAAATTTGATAATTGGTTATGATCACAATTTTAGTTATTCATTAAAATATTGAAATTAGAACTATCACTTGTAATTTAATCATTGGTCACAATTTTAAATTTAGTTAATTGTCATAGTACTAAAATTAAAATTATGCCTTTATTGATGGTTACAGTTTAATTCTAACTATTCATCACAATATTTAAATTAAAACTATCCCTTCAAATATAATCACTAGTTATAATTGTAAATATAGTTATTTGTCACAATAATGATATTATAACAAGACCTTCAAATTTGATTTAACTATATCTGACATTAAGATACTCGTGATTAATATAAATTAGAATAGATTTGGCCTCAAATCTCAAGCTCTTCTTTGATTTTGATTTAGAATTTTATAGGTAACTAATGATAGGTAATATTATAATATGACAACATCTATGCCACCAAGAAATAATTATCTTCAAATAACATTTATAAAAACTATATTTGGCATCATGATATGAAGATTATTATTGATTATATATCCCTTCTCATTTTCTCTATGCGGACCTTTTTAAAATCCTCTTATGCTTCAATTTAATTATTCCAGACTAGAAATGTTTAGATTATTATAATTAATACCATATTTTTCATTGGTAATTATGATAATCACTAACACATTCTTCATGGTAATATCTAGTCTGTTTAATTGTAGTATCCCCCAAAATAGCTTTAATTATATACTATATTTCTAGGATCTCTACTTATAACATTTTTTATTTATAATATAAGTGTAGACACTATTTTATGATTATATAACACCTCAGTCTTGTACACTTAGAAAACATAGACCTTGGTTGTTCCTCTTAGTTCTAGATCTTTCTCGCTTCTGCATGTTTTGCATCTCCTCCATCTTATACCTCTTGGATTATCTCTTAGTTACATAAGTCTTATGTTGATGACATAGATATTCTATCTTGACCAGAATGCTTAAAATGAACTTATCTTCCATCTCTACAATTTTAAGCCTGTACCTACTTTCCTATTCTCCAGACACTAATGTCCAAGATACACAATACATTGACTGTATTGTCTTACCCTGACATAAGTGTATAGTTCCCTAAAGTCGTATATTTTTTAATTCAAAAATAACCAAGTGGTATGAATAAGTGATTTAATTCGATCTATCTCCTTATATATTTGGTATAAATACAAGATCAAGCCTCATTCATTTACTACCTAGAAAAAACCAAAAATATGAAGGCAACTTATCAAAATCACTCTATCAAGAATTTAATTGGGCATTTAAGCTTCTCTATTTCCACACCAATCATAGGTATAACACATATATAGGTGTGAAGTACTAAATTAATAACTCAAGAGCCCAATTTTCTAAGCTACAAGTTAGGTCACTATTGTACTTTATTTATATGCATTGCATGATTCACACACAAGCTAATTCATAGGGGAGAAGTACATGAGTTTGAGGCCCTCTTCTAGAGTATTGGATATGTAGGCAAAACCAAATAACATTGGAGTATTTTGGGTACACTCGAGACCATGTGCCCACTAACCCATTTTTACCAAGGTCACTATGGAGATGGAAAACTAGGGTTTTACTATTTCACAAGGAGCGATATTCCATGACCTAGATTTGAATTCACAAGATCAAAGGTAAAGCTAAACCTAAAATCATAAAGGTGGTTGAATATTATTTTATCAATTATTCTATACAACAAAGTTACATTGAACCCAGATAATAGAATCAACACAATCTTCCTAGGCTGATGTTAGTATTTGAGGCTCCAAAAGTCAAATTTATAGAATTAGGTGATAATTCTAGAATCACCTTCTAGCCTACTTTATGCATGTTCTAGATCTAAAACTATTATATCATAAGAACCAGCTAATTACTTTGTTTTCTATGTCATTTATATACATATCTTAATTATACTTTCCATATTTAGACTATATTAGTTTAATGAATTTAACATATGTCTATATTTGAGTTTAACATCTAATTGGCTTGTTATAGATATGATTATCACCCTTGTGCATTTCATTTCTATATTTTTAACCCTATCTAACTAAAAAAGGATCCACATACAAATTTAAGGTTATAAATTTGGTGAACCCGATCTTTAAACATCAAACCTTAGGTCAGTTAGGTTTTTCTAATTTTTCTTATTGCTATTTTTTAAATTTTATACATGTAATTTTTTCTGATTCCTAGACTCTTCAATTAGCTAGGGTTTTATATTATTGTACTTTTTGTTGTCCCCAAAAATGTCAGCTCATTTTTGGGACAACATATGAACTATTCTAGTTCAACATACCAAAATCCTCTTTTCCCTTTTCAAAAATTATTTTGAGCATTCAAATTCTTCATTATTCAAGCTTTTTCAAATTTATACAGACTTTGGAGGCTTGAATATACGGACTCTATAATCTTGAATCTACAGACTCTACAGGATTGAAACTATGAACTCTGTAGGATAAGTTCTACGAACTTCATGGGATGGAATCTACAGACTCATTTCTACAGACTCCACCGGTTATACAAACTCATTTCTATAGACTCTGTAGGTTCGTTTCTACAGACTCTACAGATTCAAATCTACAGACTTTGTAGGAAAAAAATAAGCTCTCAACACTTAAGCATTTTTCAAGGTTGGTTCAACACTTCGGTTCAACTAAAAAGGTTTATTGGCAAGCTTCAAACAAAGGATTGAACCATCAAACCATTGAACCACTGAACCCCACTTCCAAAAGGTTCAATGGGTTCAAAGGTTCAATGACATTGGCAAAAGTTCAAAGTTCAACCGCTTCAACAAGTTCAACAACTTCAAAAGATAAAGTGGAACACAAGAAAGAAATTGAACCATTGAACCATTAAACCGTTGAACCTTGAACCAAAAAGGTTCAACAGTTTAAAGGTTTAAAGGTTCAACATGGATGGTTCAAAATTTTAACGCAGTTTGGTTCAATGTAGTTTGGTTCAACATGGTTTGGTTCAACGTGGTTTGGTTCAAATCATTTGGTTCAATGCAATTTGGTTCAATGCAGTTTGGTTCAAAGCATTTGGTTCAATGCGGTTTGGTTCAAAGCATTTGGTTTGATGCGGTTTGGTTCAAAGCATTTGGTTCAACGTGGTTTGGTTCAACGCGGTTTGGTTCAAAGCGTTTAGTTTTACATGGTTTGGTTCAACGCAGTTTGGTTCAATGCAATTTGGTTTGACATAGTTTGGTTTAAAGCATTTGGTTTGATGTGGTTTGGTTCAAATTATTTGGTTCAATGCGGTTGGTTCAAGCGGTCAATTGAATGAGAGGAACAAAGGAATGAACCATTGAACTATTGAACCAATGTTGGTTCAATCAGTCGATTCAAGGGACTGCCCCAAAGCTGAGTGCCCTTGCCGAGGGCAATGAACCAAGGCAAGTACCCTTGCAGAGGGAAATGAGCAAAATTGGAACAAAGAAATGAATTGTTGAGCCAAAGTTGGTTTAATTAGTCGATTCAATCAAACGGTTCAAATGAGTACCAAAAAGGAAAAAGATCGAGAGCGGAAGCTGCCAAGTGTCATCTATCGAAACACATTATAATTTGTTTCTAAAAGCAACAAAAGGTGCCACATGTCCCTTGTAAAGCTCGGTGGAACCCGCCAAGTGTCAACATCTCTAGTTTCTTCCTTTTGTTTCGTTATTGAGTAAGGATTATGGTTGGCCCTAGGTGAGTTGCTAAAGTATGCAGAGTGCGCTAAGTGTCATCAACTGTGTGAATCTAAATGGGTCCCAAATGTTTCTAAAGCTAAGTGAAAGCCACCATGTGTCCTCACTTGTTTCACAGTGGGAAACGCCATGTGTCACTTGTTAAGATCAAAGGAAGCACCAGACAAAGGAAGGAAGCAGATGTTTTCAGAGACTAGTTCAAAGGTTCATGCTTCAATATAGTTCAAACAATCAGCAACTATTGACGTCCCCATGGATGTCAAATTTAAGATAATGAAATATCCATCAATTTTCAAATATGGCACAGACCATGTGAACAAATTCAGTGACTGGATAAAGAGATAGCCCGCGAGCTCAGATCACATAGAAAAGGACAAAATTTAGCTAGGAAAGGGGGAACGATGGAGAAAGATCAAAAATATCCACACATGGGATATGTTTCTAGAAGGTGAAGCAGTCCACCAGGTGGACATTGGAGAGTGCAAAAATTCAATGGCACGGCTTATTTTTTTGCATTGAGTAAAGCAAATAAACAGCTGTGCACCATTAGGAAGAACATCAAGCAGCCCATATTTAAGACTGATGCTTGATTCTAGCATAGCCCATAGACAGAATTTAAAATGCATTGAAGGCATTAAATGCATCATAGGCCTTTTTTTATAAAATAAAGTGCCCAAGTCTTTCTTGGAGCACTATATATTGGACTCTCTCTTATTGTTTTAGGGAGATCTCTCTCTGTTATCAGAAATAAAACTTTGCCCAAATTAAAAGGCATTACTGAGACTTTGAGCTCAGATTGTTGATCATATTTCATTATTTGAATAAGAAAACAAGTGACTTCTCAGACTTTGTGCTGGAATAGCTTGGTTGTTGGGGAAATTGTTCTTATGTCTGTTTCCTTAATACATTTTTTTGTCCATTTAATTAAATAAGTAGAATTAGTGAAAGTAATCAGAAAGGTGTCCTGAAGCTAGCTGTGGAGAGACTTTGTGCTGCCAAAATTGTCTTTAGTTTGTCTATTTTTTATTTCTGTGTAAAGGATCTTGAGATGACTTTGTGCCCTCGTTGTCCTTCGTATTTCACTCTTTGGCAATTAAGGTGGAGACTTTGTGATACATTTCATCTTGCTGTGTTACTGCGCCCTATTACAGTTAATTGTCACCACCTAAAAGGTTCCTTTTGTCTACTGAACAACACTTCTGAAAGAAGAGGAATGCCTTCTGTCATTTCATCACGATTTCTCCTTTGATTTGTGAACATCATCTCTAAAAATGAGAGATGGATGGTGTTATCCAACCCTTGAGTGTCATTTTCTACTTATATATATAGTATATAGTTCCTGCATATTTACAGGGAACCTCCCCTTGATGAGAGGAGAGATTTGTCCCCTTTTGATGTAGTAAACCTACACATCTGGCTGACCAATCTCCCTATGCTGTGGTTGAAGAGACCTATTTTTCTCATCAGTTAGCTGGTGACAAAATATTCACCCAACAGTTTTTGGTGACTTCGCTGGGGAAAAACGTGCAATTTGAAGCCTCAATCTTCAATCTAAAGCAGTGTCAGTTCTTTTCCATTTTTATTTTTACACTCTGGTAGATCCATGGTATATGTGAAGCCAAAAGGCTAAAGGTATTTTTGACCTCATATTTGAGTTGGTATAACAAAGTAATTTGATATGTTTCCTTCACCATCTCGCCTCCAACGAACTAGGAGCTTTCTTCCTACTAAAGTCAAGTCTCCATTACCGGGCAAAGCATCCATTTCCACTATTAATAAAGCTTTGTCAATACTTACCCCTCTGAGATTTGTTATCCCACCTTTCCATAGTCATATAATGGCAGTTCAAGGCCCTTGGGGTAACTCTTTTGGCCCACTCAATTTAACTCCACCTCTACATGAGCTACCACGTAGTTCAAGGAAAAATTTCTCCAGATTCTATGGTGATGGGAAGTTTCATCTTGATGAACATATTGTATCCTTTAGCATAGCCTGTGGTGTAATAGGTGTGGAGTATGAGGATGTAGCAGTCAGACTATTCGTGGAAACTTTACAAGGTGCTAATGCAAACTAGTTCTATCATCTGTAGGCCTAGACTGTGACTGACTGAAACACTCTCAAAGCCAAATTTAAAGCCAGATTCAAGCCTACAAAAGATGCACATGCCCTGCTAGCTCAACTCACACAAATGAATAAGGAGCCTCATGAACCAATGAGGGATTTCATAGCCAAGTTTGACAAGCTGAAGAACAAGATTCCTACAATTTCTCAGCCTATAGTTGATAATCTCAAATGTTTCTTCATCAACTCTCAACTGCCTAAAGTGAGTTTTCTACTGAGACGTGCTGGCCAAATAGACCTTGCTACAACTCATCTTTTGGCCACTAAGGTGGAAGATGGCCTTATCTTGGCAAGAAAGATAAGGAGAGATCCTAATAGAGGTAAATCTTCTTCATATTTTGAATATCCATCTATAGGTACCACTGATCCAATGGTGCAAAAGCTGGAAAATGAGTTGCTAGCTCTCAAAAAGAAAATGGCGTAAGGGATATCTTTAGCTCCTTCGTATAGAGATATGCCAAAAAGGACATTCCCCAATCAATCATACCAAGGCAATGCTACCAGGAATCAAGGATAGCCCAAATCATCTTCCTCCCCCATAGGGGAAACTTACCATTAAAGCACCCCTAACCAATTTAGCAATTGCATATCTTGAAATAGAATCTAATTTCTCTTTCCATCTTGAATTAAACCAAGAAAATGATGTTGATCTCCTTATATAAGGATAGGAAGAATTAGCTGACGACTCCAACATTAGTTTCTTAAATTACCAGGATGAACCCAGAGGTAAAGGTGAAGCAGTTGATGGATCATATGTTGTATTCACCTAGTCCTAGAACTAGTCAGCCCAACAAGCTGATAAAAGAAAAATAGGGGAAAGTTCTCAGCCTACAATTTCAATTGCCAAACAAGGAACTTCTCTACCTTTCTAGCCAAAGGACCCAATAAGTAATAAAAAGGTAAGTACATCAATCATTCCTCCATCTTTAACTTCAATTCCATAGACCAGTACCACCCCTCCTAAAAAACAAAAGATGAACTACCTTCATTCCTAGTCGATTTCAGTCATTTGACATAATCGACCATGTCAAAAAGACCAAAATTCAAATGTCTAAAGCTGAATTCTTGCAATCCAATCATGAGCAGTTGGATAGGTTAGTTCAGTGTGTGAAGAATAAAGCTATCCCTATAGGATAAGATGTTAAAAAGGTAACTCATGATTCCCTAAGGAAAATGTCCATCCCAAACAATCTTGTCATTACTCCTCCAACTGCTCCTAGGAAAATAGAGCCTTTCTATGTTTCCCTATTGATAAATGGTCACAAACTGAGCAATTGCATCATAGACTTAGGTGCATCTAATAACATCATGCCTGCCAAAGTGGCAGAATCTCTTGGACTCACACTGACCAAAACCTTTGGGAGATGTTTCTCCATGGAGAAAAAATAAGTACCTCTGCTGGGACAAATCAAGGACACCCAATTTGCATTTGCAGCATTCCCAAACAAAAAAATCAAGATGACAGTCCTGGTGGCCAATGTTCCAGCCTCATATGGCATTCTTCTGGGGTGAAATTTCTATAAGGATGTTGGTGGAAAATTGAGCATGGACCTATCTGAAGTGAGGATCCCTGTCAAAGGCATCATGTAGAGGCTGCTTCCCAAAAAAGAATCAAAATATGTTGTCACTCAGACATCAACCCCTGAAGCTTAAATTCTATTTGAATCTTTAGGCATGGGTAATTACTTCTTAACCATAGAGGATATTCATTTTTTAGCAGATGAAAGTCCTGTAGGTGGCAATCCAGGAATCAACTCAGATGAGACATCAAAAGAATTGGTAGGGTGCAATATAGATGAAAAAAGATCTTCCCTCTTTAATGAAGGAAAATCTAATAAAAGATCAATATTTGATGATGTTTGGATCCTAGAATTTGATGGTAGCAATTCTTCTACTAGCTCAAGGGTTGGGATTGTGTTGATATCTCCTCAACGAGATATTTTTCCTTCTTCATACAAGTTGCAGTTTAAAAACACCAACAACATAGTTGAGTATGAATCTCTATTGCTTGGATTGAAGGCTACTTGAGATAAAGGCATTAAACTCCATGCCAAAGGAGATGTTGAACTAGTGGTTTGTCAGATAAGAAACTTGTATCAAACCAAAAATGAGAGATTATGTCACTACCGCAATCTAGTCTAGGATCAAGTTGAAAGCTTTGATGCTTTCAACATATCTGACATACCTAGGGAATTCAATGACCGAGCTAATGCACTGGTTGTTTCAGTGACTCTCTTAGTTTCTCATCTAGACTTTAAAGTAAATAGGTACACTATCAAATTGGTCTTTCGACCAAGTGTGCTCGATAATCCCAATCATTAGCAAGTGTTCAATGGTGATAACCAGATCATCGCCTTTCTATAATAAAAAGATAGCTTCGAATAGCTTCACTTTGAAGGTAGTAAGATCCAAAAACTCGAATCAAATCGTAAAATGAATTCAAACATAGGTGAAGAAATCCTACAGCTAAAAGAGAATAAAATTCCTAAAGGACTTGTTTCTCTTGAGAAACTATTTGACAAGCATGATAGGTTCATCAAATAAAAACAAATAGATTCAAGCTCTTCCAAGGGGTTTGATCAGATAAATTTGGGTAACAAGGAAAATCCTAAGATGGTGAACATTCGGAAGTGTTGTACTCTAGAGGAGAAACTCAAATTTACTGACCTGCTTCACCATTACATGGATGTTTTGGCATACTCTTATGATGATCTGAAGTCGCTCAGGCCTGAGGAAATTCACCATGAAATTCCTCTCAAGGATGATTTGGTGCCTTACAAGTAGAAATCCTAGTAGTATAATCTAAAGATATCAGGTACTATTCTATTTGAGATACAAAAAATTCTAAATGCTAGAATAATTTTTCTAATCCATCATTCCACATGGATTGCCAACATAGTTCCTATAAGGAAAAAGAATGTTGAAATTCACCTCTGTGTGGATTTTGGAAATTTGAATCAATCCTCCCTAAAGGATAATTATCCTTTGCCCATCATGGATCAAGTCTTTCAAACAGTGACTGGTTCAGAGATGTTATCAATGCTAGATGGCTTCTTGGGGTACAATCAAGTGGAAGTTAATGAAGCATACCAACATAAGAATTCCTTCACCACACCTTGGGGCACCTTTGCATATCGAAGAATACTATTTGGTCTGATAAATGCTGGCACCACTTTTTAGAGAGGAATGGACCTTGCTTTCAAAGATGAAATGGGTAAGTTCATTATGGTATACCTTGATGATTTAACAGTCTTTTCCAAGCATCATTCTAATCATATGCACCATTTACAACAAGTGTTGGAATGATGTTGATAGAATGGCATTTCTCTAAACCCCAAGAAGTCTATTTTTGGAGTAATAGAAGGGAAACTTCTCAGACACATTATATCTCAAGAAGGCATAAATATTGACTTAGAGAGAGTCAAATCAATCCAGGAGCTTACTCTGCCCACAAGTAAGTCTACAGTTCATTCTTTCTTTGGAAAGGTGATTTTTTTACGAAGATTCATTCTTGAGTTTATTGAGAAGACTCACCACATTGTGGACATGATGAAGGGAAAGGCCACTTTAAGCTGGACTAATGAAGGCAAGTCAGTATTTCAAGACATCAAGACAGCTGTGGCCCATGCCCCAACTCTTGTTTGTCTAGATTACACCAAAGAGTTCATCATATATAGTTATGATTATAAACACACGCTTTTAGAAATTCTATTTCAGTAGAATAAAGAAGGCATGGAATCTCCCATTTCTTTCATGAGATACCCTCTCAAAGCTCATGATCTAAAATACTCAAACATAGAGAAGCATGCTTATGTAGTGGTGAAGGCAATAAAGCATTTCTGCTTCTACATCCTGAATTCACACACTACTACCTTGGTTCTTGATACCACAGTAAAATCCATGTTAACTCAGTAGGAGTTTGGGATGAAAAGAGGCAATTGGATTGCAAAAATCTAGGAGTTTGATCTAGTCATCAAACCAATGAAGTTGGTGCATGGAAAAGGCCTATGCCAATTGATTGCTGATAATAAGCCAGAACAAACAAAGCATGAAGAATCTAAAGAGGAAGACATGCCAATAGTCCTCTTTGTCTCTACCACGAATGAGTGGTATTCAGGTATTGCTCATTTCCTTACTTATGGTGAGTGTCCTGCTCACCTATCATATAAAGAAAGGAGGACTATCAAGTTGAAAGCTACCAATTTTGTTCTCTGGGACAATGGCCTATACAAGAGGAACCTTGATGGAGTGTTCCTTCACTACGTGGACAAGGAACAACAAAACCAACTTTTGAAGTTCTTCCATAATTTGGCCTATGGAGGACATTTTTATGCTCTTGTAACTACCCACAAGATTTTGCAAGCCAGGTATTACTGGCCTACTCTTTTTCAAGATGCATACAAGTGGGTAAGGAAATGTGAACTATGCCAGTAGTTTGTTGGAAGACCCAAGTTGGCCGCCCTACCTCTCAAGCTAGTGGTGATAGAAGAGCCATTTCAGCAATGGGGAATTAATTTCATTGGTGTTGTAAACCCATCTTCAAGTGCTGGACATGATTATGTCCTCACAGCCACAGACTACTTCACCAAGTGGGTGGAAGCTATCCCAACCAAACATGTTACTTCAAAATTAGTGTGTAATTTCCTCAAAGAGAATATCATTTCTAGGTTTGGGGTCCCAACCAAGATTGTCACAAACAATGCAGCTTGTTTCACTTCCTAGGAGATTACTTAGTTCTATTTTTACTATGGGATCACCCTCTCTCACTCTTCTGATTACTTTCCACAAGGGAATGGACAAGCTAAATCAAGTAACAAGAAGCTGCTGACTATCATCAAGAAGCTGGTGGATGACAACCAAAGGACATGGCATAAAGCATTGGTTGATGCTTTGTGGGTAGATATAATTACACCAAAAAGGGAAATTGGTATGTCTCCATTTCAACTTCTTTATGGGCTTAATGCTGAGATACCAATCACCCTAGAATTTTTAGCATTAAAATTGGCTAAGGCAATTGAAGATTAGACATATGAAAGCTCCATTGATAAGAAGATCATGTACTTGACTGAGTTGGATGAGTAGAGAACTATGGTGGTGGACCAAATTGCTGCCCATCAAAGTTTGGTGAAGAAGCTCTTCGACCAGAAGGCAAAAAACCATGATTTCTAGATTGAAAATCAAGTCCTATTATGGGACAAAAGGAGAGAACTAAAGGGGATGCATGGGAAGTTTGAATCCCTTTGGAGGGGCCCATTTATTATCCATCAGCTCAATGGTGAAAACAACTTCCTACTAAAGTATCAGGATGGAATGCCATTTTCATTGTCTTACAATGGGCATCATCTGAATCACTTCAATTCTTGAAGTATCAGATAAGTTCACCTATATATATGTATATTTTTATAGTCTTTAGTTCTATTTAGTGCTTTTCATTTTCATTTTTGGCACCTTTCTTTTTTTGGGTAGCATGACTCCATAGCCTAATGACATACTTCAAGGCACTGGAGATTATGGTTTCTACTCCCCTCAGCTGTTCCAAGTTTTCAACTGAAGGAAGTTCCCCAACTAGAGCCAGCTGTTGTCCCTAAAAATGTCAGCTCATTTTGGGACAACATATGAACTATTCTAGTTCAACAAACCAAAATCCTCTTTTCCCTTTTCAAAAATTGTTTTGAGCATTCAAATTCTTCATTATTCAAGATTTTTTAGATTTCTATAGACTCTACAGGCTTGAATCTATAGACTCTGTAGGCTTGAAACTACGGACTCTGCAGGCTTAAAACTACAGACTCTACAGGGTAAGTTCTATGAAGTCATTTCTACAGACTTCACAGGATGGAATCTATGGTCTCATTTCTATAGACTCTGCCAGTTTTATGAACTCATTTCTACACACTCTACAGGTTCATTTCTATGGACTCTACATATTCAAATCTATGGAATATGTAGGAAAGAAACAAGCTCTTAACACTTAAGCATTTTTCAAGGTTAGTTCAATGCTTCAGTTCAACTAAAAAGGTTCATTGGCAATCTTAAAACAAAGGATGAAACCATCAAACCATTGAACCACTGAACCCCACTTTCAAAAGGTTCAATGGGTTCAAAGGTTCAATGACATCAAAAAAAGTTCAAAGTTCAACTGCTTCAGCAAGTTCAATGGCTTCAAAAGACAAAGCAAAACACAAGAAAGTGATTGAACCAGTAAACCATTGAACCGTTGAACCTTGAACCAAAAAGGTTCAACGGTTTAAAGGTTCAAAGGTTCAACATGGATGGTTCAAAAGTTCAACGTGATTTGGTTCAACATGGTTTAGTTCAAAGCATTTGGTTCAATGCGTTTTGGTTCAACGCTATTTGGTTCAACGTGTTTTGGTTCAAAGCATTTGGTTCAACATGGTTTGGTTCAAAGCATTTGGTTCAACATAGTTTGGTTCAAAGTGTTTGGTTCAACATGATTTGGTTCAACGTAGTTTAGTTTAAAGCATTTGGTTCAATGCGGTTTGGTTCAAAGCATTTGGTTTAACGTAGTTTGGTTCAATGTGGTTTGGTTCAATGTGGTTTGGTTCAAAGTGTTTGGTTCAACATGGTTTGGTTCAAAGCATTTGGTTCAGTGAAATTGGTTTAAGCAGTCAATTAAATGAGTGAAACAAAGGAATGAACCATTGAATAATTGAATCAAATTTGGTTCAATCGATCAGTTCAAGGGACTACCCCAAATCCGAGTGCCCTTGCAGAGGGTAATGAACCAAGCCAAGTACCCTTGCAGAGGGAAATGAGCAAAAGTGGAACAAAGAAATGAACTGTTGAACTATTGAACCAAAGTTTGTTTAATCAGTTAGTTCAATCAAACGGTTCAAATGAGTGCCTGAAAGGAAAAAGTCCAAGAGTGGAAGCTGCCAAGTGTCATCTACTAGAACAAATTATAATTTGTTTCTAAAAGCAATAGAATGTGCCACGTGTCCCTTTTAAAGCTCAACGGAACCTGCCAAGTATCAACGTCTGCAGTTTCTTCCTTTTGTTTCATTATTGAGTAAGGACTGTGGTTGGCCCTAGGTGAGTTGTTAAAGTATGCGGAGCATGCCAAGTGTCATCATCCATGTGAATCTAAATTGGTCCCAAATGTCTCTATAGTGTTTCTAAAGCTAAGCGAAAGCCACCACGTGTCCTCACCTATTTCATAGTGGGAAATGCCACGTGTCACTTGTTAAGATCAAAGGAAGCACCAGATAAAGGAAGTGGATGTTTTCAGAGACTAGTTCAAAGGTTCATGGTTCAATAAAGTTCAAACAATCAGCAACCATTGACGTCCCCATGGATGTCAAATTTAAGATAATGAAATATCTATCAGTTTTCAAATATGGCATAGACCTTGTGAACAAATTTAGTGACCGGCCAAAGAGATAGCCCGAGAGCTCAGATCACACAGAAAAGGAAAAAATATAGCCAGGAAAGGGGGAATGATGGAAAAAGATCAAAAATATCCGTGCATGGGATATGTTTCTAAAAGGTGAAGCAGTCCACCAGGTGGACATCAGAGAGCACAAACATTTAATGGTGTAGCCTATTTTTTTGCATTAAGTAAAGTGAATGAACAACTATGCACACATCAGGAAGAACATCAGGTGGCCCATATTTAAGATCGACACCCGATTCTAGCATATCCCATGGATAGAATTTAAAATGCATTAAAGGCATTGAATGCATCATAGGCCTTTTTTGTAAAACAAAGCACCCAAGTCTTTCTTAGAGCACTATATATTGGACTCTCTCTTATTGTTTTAGGGATATCTCTCTCTGTTATCAAAAACAAAACTCCACCCAAATTGAAAGGCATTACTGAGACTTTGAGCTCAGATTGTTGATCACATTTCTTTATTTGAATAAGAAAACAAGTGACTTCTTAGACTTTATGCTAGAATAGCTTGGTTGTTGGGGAAATTGTTCTTATGTATGTTTCCTTAATACATTTTTTTATCCATTTAATTAAATAAGTAGAATTAGTGAAAGTAATTAGAAAGGTGTCCTGAAGCCGGCTGTGGAGAGACTTTGTGCTACCACAATTGTCTTTAGTTTGTCTATTTTCTATATCTATGTATAGGATCTTGAGACAAATTTGTGCCCTCATTATCCTTCATATTTCACTCTTTGGTAGTTGAGGTGGAGACTTTATGCTACATTTCATCTTGCTATGTTATTGCACCCTGTTATAGTTACTTGTCACCACCCAAAAGGTTCCTTTTATCTATTGAAAAACACTTCTAAAAGAAGAGGAGTGCCTTCTGTCATTTCATCAAGATTGCTCCTTTGATTTGTTAACATCATCTTTGAAAAAAGAGAGATGGATGGTGTTATCCTACCCCTGAGTGTTATTTTCTGCTTATATATATAGTATATAGCTCCTGCATATTTACAAGGAACCTCCCCTTGATGAGAGGAGAGATTTGTCCCATTTTGATGTAGTAAACCTACACATCTGGCCGACCAATCTCCTTATGCTATGGTTGAAGAGACCTATTTTTTCATTAGTTATCTTGTGACAAAATATTCACCCAACACTTTTTCACTTCATAATTACATTATTTTTCATGTAACCTAGGTGTAGCCCTAGATTTGTAGGTGTGACTATTGAACACATTGAGATTCCCCATTTTTATCCTAAGGTGTATAAATCTATTGAGGGACCTGACCCTATGAATCATGATGATACCAATTTTGACAATGAAAACAAATGTTGAAAAGGTTATCATATAAGAATATTTTAATAATAAACCATGATTCTAATGACATGAATGAACATGAATAAATAGACAATGACCAAGTGTAATAAATTATCTTATTTCATGAGCTTATTCCTAAAAATTCTTGAGATATTGATGAAATCCTCAAAACTATATTATAAACTAAAAACACAAAAATAATAAATGCCCAAGTAGGTCCATATATTAATCATTATATTGGAGTTATGGGTCATCCCCATATACCAATAAAACTCACCTTGAATACATTATCATTTGATACATCTAATGGGGGCATGGGTTATGTTTTTAAAGCTTTGTTTCCTAAAACCTAAATTACTACATCTAGCATGGGAATACCTATTGTTTCAACTCAAATACTAGTTTCAATGCCTAATACTACTCAAACCATGTTTACATACCCTTTGGTGACTACTCAAATTTAAAATATAAATACCAATGGGTCTACTATTCAAACATTACTTTGAGTTATAAATAACTTGGAGGACAAAGTTACAAACATTGAGTAAAATGCTTAAAATCCCCTCATGTTATTGATTCACAAGATGTGTTGCATAACCCTCTTGAACTTGAGATATATTTTCACCCTTTTATAACTATTTTTGTTACACCTAAGTTTCCATTTTATGATGGAAAGGTTGATCCTAAGAAACATATTTGATTCTTTCATGTGGCATGCCCTGACTATGCCTCTAATGATAAACTTTTGACCAAATTATTTCCAGTAAGTCTTAAATATTATGCCTTGAGGTGATTATATGATTTATTTCTTAAATATTTGAAAGCATTAAAACCTCTTATAGATCATTTTTTGGCACACTTTTTAATTAATATTTACAAAAATATTTCCCATGCTCAAATTTCCAAAATCAAATAAGGAACCAATGAACCTATTAATGAATATGTCTTAAGATATAAAAAATGTTAGTCAAAATGACCAATCATATGGTGGATAAAGAGTTGAAAGACATATTCAATAAAAGTTTGTTTATTCCTTTAAATAAGTAAATTGTTTTCAATAAGTTCAAATATTTTGATGACTTATACCATGTTATACAGGACCGTGAAATGAAGCTTAATTCATTGAATAAGCTCAAGTATGTAGAAAACACACTAGTTGCATCTATATCCACTAATAAATTTATAATCAAACCAATTTATAAGGTAAAACCTCTAGAGCCTAAAAAGGAAACAACCAATGCACTTAAAAAAGTTTCATAGTACCCTGATTGGCTTATCTTATCTGATGCACTGAAGAGATAGCTCTTTAATTTACCTGAGTTTGTAACTTCATTACTCCCATGGTTAATTGAGTGTCAGCCTATATCTCCTCCTCATCATATCAAGATTGATATGAGTCTACCTCTACCAAATATATATGATGTGAATGCTTATTAGGATTATCATCAAGGACCAAGGCATTATATAAATAGATGTTTTACCTTGAATCACAAGATCCAAGATCTTATCGATGACCAAAAATAATCCAAAGGAATTAGGTTCACAA
Organism: Torreya grandis; assembly: GCA_037957365.1. Classification (NCBI taxonomy): domain Eukaryota; kingdom Viridiplantae; phylum Streptophyta; class Pinopsida; order Cupressales; family Taxaceae; genus Torreya; species Torreya grandis. The sequence continues at coordinate 2,700,636 of JARHVA010001703.1, forward strand.
CCTGGTGATCACCACAAATATAAAATATTTAATAAACCTTTGTAAGACCATTCTAATAAGGAACCTGAAATATAATTGGCATATAATGCACATCCTCCATCACATTATACGCACCAACTAGATGGGATTATTTGTACTTACATGTGACATATACCTCATACAGTTCATAAACCTTTTATTTCCTTAAATGATACTGAAATTAAGGATGATGACTATGATCTTCATTCTTTATTCATTTGATCATACCTTGATAAACACCCTATATGCAGTGTCATGATTGATAATGGTGAAATCAAAAATGTTTGCACCATGACATTACTTATTCATTTGGGTTATACTCATCATGATTTACACCATCTACTAGACCAGTTAGAGAATTTGATGGGACATCCCATAAGGTTATAGGTGAGATTGATTTATTTTTACAAATCAGTCCCTCACATGTTGTTACTACTTTTTTAATTATCCCTTCTATAGTCATCTTTGATATGTTATTGGGAAGACCTTTGATACACACTCTTTGAGAAATACCTTATACAATTTAAGGATGTGTCAAAGACATTCATGCAAATTAGTTAATTATAGTTTCAGGAATACCATATGAGCATCCTCTTGAAAAAAAAAGCTTATACCCAAACAACTAATTATCAAGCCTACTAAGGATAGTTCACCACAAAAGGGTAAGAAACAAGAAATCCCATTTATTACGGGGATAGTACTTGAGAGACCACTACATCAAAGGCATATGATGGATTATAGAAAATCCTCATCTATTATGCATCATATTCAGACATCCAAAACACCTACACATGTTCTTATTAATGTTATGATAAATAAACAAACCAAGACTCAATGATGGGTTCCAATAACCCCTACTCATGTTAATACTACTACTATTATTAATTCTAAACCAAATTATCCTATTTTACATACATAGAATATCAATACCACATCCAAAGATAATACACCCATACATACTCATTGACAATGAAAATGGATTATTACACCAAGTTTATAGTGGGGAGATATATATGATCATCTATTGGATGGCATCATAGGATGATCTTTCCCTTTCAAACATACCAAAAAAACAAAAAATATAAACTTCAAAAATACAAAAATATTTTCATCACCCACATGTTTTATTGGTTCCTTGGCATCTATGTGTTAGGTCCATGTTGATGGAAGACATATTATGATACTTCTACATACACACATGTGTCATGTATCTTTTTTAAGTGTGATACATGTATACACATATACATGATCCATTATTATTTTAGATGTTGGGCTTTCCCTCTACTCACATCACTAGTACATTGGGGGGAATACACCTTATATGATCAAGATATATAGAAGTTATACAATTCTATGATCATATTATATTATCATGTTTCAGCTTACATATATAATTACACATGCCTTTATCCATGATTATATCTTACATAGGGTACTTTATATGATATACACTTGACATTTTTTATAACACATTTGATCCATGGGATACTATGACATGTTTTAAGCTAGTTTCTTATGCTTTCCTTTATGCACTTCCTTGAGTGTCTTGCCTTGATATTGTCTTGCTTATTTGATCATTTGAATATGCTTCTTTATTTTTGGCCCCTGTGCCTATGTATGTTCTCTTTGACATCTACATATGTCATTTTTTATGGTTTGTACATTTGAATATGTTATAATTTATTCCATGGACATTGGAATAATTCATGTCCCTTTGATTGTGTAGAATTTGAACATGTCCCTTGGTTGTAGTTTCCTTGGACCATTGTCTTTTGACTTGATTTTGAGTGCTTTTGAGTGTGTGCTTGTTTGCTTATTGAGATTGTATTGTTACTACTTCAATGTTGCCATGATATTTATAGGGAATATTAGGACTTAATGTGATCGCATTAGTTATATGTGCTTCAATGATATTTCTACCTAGACATATTTATTCTACATGCTACATGGTTATATTTATAGATTATATAATTGTCTTACCTTTTTGAGGTGAGGTAACTACCAATTCCTATCTTTCCCTCACCTCAAAGGGGGGAATATTAGATGTGGAATATCATAGAGGTATGTTATCCATACTTGGAATATTTTTAGATTCAATGGGGGCATGGCTTCCACACACATTCACATTTTTTAGATATAGTGGGGGCATGCTTTGGAAGCATATTATCCACACTTATTAAGTATTCAACATATTCATTTTATAGTGGGGGCATGTTTTGGGAACATGTTATCCACATTGGTATTTATATCAGTTTTATTTTTTTCCATATATAGTGGGGGCATGCTTTGGAAGCATGTTATCCACACACAATTTTTTGAATTGGCTAAAACACATAGTTACATGATTCAAATTCACAGTTGTTGCAGAATTATATACATTGGTACCATTATTATATAGTTTCATCATGAGACATATAAAGTGCATATGCTATGTAAAATGTACCTAATATTTCAAAATCTAAATTATTTTTAGATTCCAAAACTATTTCACATACTTATACCCTGATAACACTTTTAAGGACTTTATTGAGCCAATCTACTACAATAGTTGGTTAAAATTTTTGGTATGGATGAAGCGATTAAATCCCTCAATATTTCCATTTTTTTAGGTTAGAATCAATTGTATAATATATTCTCACTAGGTTATAATTATCATTGGGTTGCACAATTGAGCTAATCTCAATTTTAAGGTGGTAAATCAAATTTTCTCCAAGTTTTAGGGCATGGGCCTTCTAATATCTCTCTCTTTCTCTCTCTCTCTTTATGTCCTTGGATATATGCACTTTTCATATTTATCTATATTTTTCCTAATCTTAGTTTTAGAACATTACTATGATACATATTTTTTAAATCAAATTTATAATAGGCAAGGTAGTTATATTAGAACGTGTGTACTCCTAAACCTAGCTCTTTTAATTTAAATATTTTCAAGTAATTTAAATTCTAGATAATATGCATAGATTTTAAATTTTAATATGCTCTTGGTTTTAGGTTAGTCACCATCAAAGCACTCAAGTTGGGAACACACAAACACAAGGTTTCATACACACCTAGGTATGTGTTCCTTTCCTTTAAACTAGTAATTTAATTACTAAACTAAATGAGGGAAAATTGTAGACACTATTTTATGGTTATATAGCACCTCAATCTTGCACACTTGGAAAACTCATACCTTGGTTTTTCCTATTAGTTCTAGATCTTTCCTTCTTTTGTAAGTCCCTCATCTACTTTATCTTGTGACCCTTGGCCTATATGTTAGTATGATTGGTCTTATATTGTTGACACACATATTATATCTTTCCCAAAATGATTAAAATATATTTATCTTCCATATCTACAAGTTATAATCCTATACCTACTTTCTTACTCTATAGACACTAACATGAGGGACAAATAGTAGTTTCTACATTACTTTCATGCCCTGACACAAGTATCCATTTACCTAAAATCATCTATTTTTCAAATGAAACATATCCCATTAGTTAGACTAAGTGCTTTAAGGTAAGTTATTTCTTGATAGGGTTGGTATAAATACAAGATCAACCCTCCTTCATTCACCACCTAAAAAAATACCAAAGAGACCTAGGAATATTATCAAAATCAATTTATCAAGTATTCAATTAAGCAAAATTTCCCTATTTATACACTAGTCATAGTTACAACACAGACAGGTTTGAAATACTAAAGGAGTAGAACAAGATCCCAATTTTCTAAGTTAAAATCTAGGGTAATATTGTACTTGATTTACACACATTTCATGATTCACACATAATCTAACACATAGCGTATAACTACATGAGTTTGAGGTACTCTTATAGAGTATTGTATATGTAGGTAGTGCCTAGTGATAAAGGGGTTTTTGAGGTCATATGGATACCATGTGCCCACTACCCATTTTTATAAGGTCATTATGGAGATGGAGAGCTAGGGGTTTACCATTTCACAACGAGAAATACTCAATGACCTAGATATAAATGCACCATAAAGGTGTTTTCATCCTATTTCAACAATAATTTCATATAGGACACTTGAATCGAACCCAAATTATAGCACTAATGCAACCATCCTAGGATGACGTTAGTGTTTGACGATCCAAAAGTCAAATTTATAGAATCTAATGATTGTTCTAGTAACACCTTCCAACCTTATTTATGTATTTCCTAAATCCATAACTGTTATATCATCAAAACCAACTATGTACTTTGTTTTATATGTTATTTATATACATATATTAGATGTACTTTCCATATTTATACTATCTAAGTTTAATGAATTTAGCATATGTCTATATCCAAGTTTAGCATTTAATTGGCCTTTATAGATCAAATTATACCCCTAATGCATTTAATTTCTATATACTTAACCCTATCTACAACAAACAAGGATCCACATCCCAATTTAGGTTTAAACAATAAGACCCCATTTTTTGTATTAAAAGAAGAGGATGATGCCTCCTCTATGTGTCATGAAAAACCCATAGGGCAATTCCAATTATTATTTTGGTTCTTCCATAAAAAAATACATTATTTTTATTAATATGTATATAAAATTTCACATTATTGGATAAAGTTTAACATTATAGGAAAAATAAAACACATTTGTAATATTAGATTGGCACTATGGGCAAACATTCCATCGAATCTAGTCTATCATGTAATTCATTATATATTATTAAATTGGGCATGCATCTAATTCATGTAATTTTATATTATGACCTAGCTTATCTTGAGTCACATTTATAATCTAAATCACCTATTTTTTCACCTAATGCACGCCTCACTTCAGATTGACCTGCATATGTGTTTGGCTCATTTAAGAATCACACAACTAGTTTTGGATTTTGCATACCATATTACAAGAGTCACCTTTGAAGAGGTATTGGTAAACATAATTGTTTCTAATATACATCATGTTGGATTGAATTATCAACATGACATTGGATATAATGTAAAATTTTCACCTTAATTAGGACCACTTCATGTATCCTCGACTCTAATTTTGTTCACTCCACTCTTAATGAAGACATTGGGTGACACATGAGTTTTGGTGCACCTTAACTTAGGAATAAGATCCATAATATTTTTTATATTAGGAAAAAACATCTTGGCACCCTTAAATATTTATATTTTTCTTTCATGTCTCATTTGTGCACAAGGTACTCAACCACATGCAAGCATCTTCTTATATTATCTGTGTAAATTTGGGATGGATTTTAGGTCACTTATGGTAACTTTATCATTGATATTTATGAGGATTATCTAATAATGGATCCTTTACCATGTATATAAATCACATGCACACTTATTATACTACATATTAGTCTTCCCTTGTTTGGATCAAATGTATATTTTTTGACAGTTCACCTTGATAGTATTACCATATGTCACCTAACATCTGTCAATTATTTAGTGTTAAGAGTAGTGGATTTTAACCATTCATACATAAATTCTCATAAAATTTACCCATTCAAGATTATGTATGGATTAATATGGCCATGCTAATTTCATTTTGGTATTATGAGTATCTTCCTTATAGTGGTACATACTCAACATTTACATCTATCAATTTATTTTAGCTGATGTAATTTAAGTTTTGTGAACTCATTCATATTTTTGACACTTCAATTAGAAGTATTAATATCTAACATGCACAAAAAAAATTATTTTTTTTGTGATCAATTAATGGATTCAAATAAATCATGTACTTTTGAGTTCTTCACCAATAGGACATTTACTTGCACTTTCAATCATGGATCATCCCACCTAGTGTGTGCTTGAAGGGTTGATCATTCCACCCATTGCATAATTTTTTCATGGATCAGTTAATCCTCTTTCAACATCATTATTTACTAATTGGTTGTTTTAATGCTTATTTGGAATTCTTGTTGCATACTTTAGAACCTTTAGTTACTAATATTATTTTTTTCTAGTTTTTTTAGACACGTTTGTCATGTATCTCATTTTTTATGGTATGTACTTATTATACATGGGTACCTTATTAAAACTATTTATTGGGACAAATTTTGAATAAATTTTAACCTTATTTTATTTTTATTTTAGAAAGGAGGTTATTTCATACAAGTTTTCTCCTTTTCTCTATTTTATGAGGGATTTTTTTGCACATTGGTACTTTATCAGACCTCATAGGTGAGATCCATTTATTTTATGATTAATACCTCCCTATGTATAGCTTAAAGGTGTGTGTTGGTAAAATACTCATATATTCACCTTTAATTAACTTAATTTAGGTATATTTAACTATGTTATATTGTAACTCCACTTCTTACTTGATATTTTTAAATAAGCTACTTTTAATAATACACCTTATTAGAAATATATGGGTTTGTATATTTTAAAATACATAAATATAGTAATTGAATAATATACTATTTTATTTGAGTGAGTGCATACTGAGTAGAGTATCCTATGTATTACACAATTAGGTTTTGGGCGATTGATATGTCATAATTGTGTCCCCCATCTAACACACTAAGTGATTGGTTCAAAGTCATTATCAATTAGCAAACATTGATCCATAAATCACTTAAGTTTATCATGATTAAATTTTAAGAACTTGGTATGTCCTAATTCCATCCCCCATCCAACAAATTGAGTGTATTTTTTAAATTGGATCTCAGTTAGGGTAAATTGAGCCCAAATCACATTAGGTTATCATGAATAAGTCTATGGGCCTCAAGTTTCCTTAAATATTTCCCCCATACAACTAATTGAGTGATTGGTTAAATTGGGAAATTAAATATGGAAAATCAATCTGTAAATCATGTTAGGTTGTTGAATTTAGGTTTTGGGTATTGGATTTAACCTAGATACATCCCACATCCATTAATTAGAGTGTCTAGTTGAATGGGGTATAAAGTTAGGTAAAATTGAGCCCCAAATCAGAATATTTTTTTATAATTAAGTTTTGGGGGCTTAGATTTATCTAATTTAATTTCACATCCACCTAATTGAATAATTATAAGTTAGTTTTAATCGAGTCCCACATCATAATATTTTTTCATAAATAGGTTTTAGAGGATTTATTTACCCTATTTTTATTCCACGCCAAATAAAATAGGGTGATTTTTTTAATGTGGCAATAGATTAATTAAAATCAAACCCGAATCACATCAGGTTTTAGGGGATTAAATCTCCCTAATTACATACCCATCCAAAAGAATTAGTTATGGGTTTAGTGGGGAAATTTATCCAACCAATTGAATGATTGGTTGAATGAGGACCTTAAAAAAATAAAATCTAGTTCTATTTCACATTAGGTTCTTACAATTAGGTTTTGGGGGAGCTGATTATCCATATTTGCATTACAAATCCAAACAAATGAGTTATTAGTTTAGTATGGGACTCATTTAGGGACAAACAATCCTAGGTCACATTAGGTTGTCATAATAATGTTTTAAGGGATGAATTTACCTAATTACGTCCAATGTCAAACTAATCAAGTGGTTGGTTGAATGGGGTAATCAATTACTTAAAATTAATCCCCAAATCATATTAGTTTAACATAATTATGTTTTGGATTTTCAAATTTACATAATTATTCCCCACGTCTAACCAATCAAGTGATTTAGAGAGATAAATTGTGTCCACAAGCCATGAAGTAAAGAAAAAAAATTCTAGTTAAACTATGTGATTATTTTTAAATCAAAGTGTCAAACCGCACTTTATGAACCATCATCAGGATGGGATAATAGTATGATAAAATTATGGATCTAGATTTATATATATAGATGTTATCATTGAAGTGTCGAGGAGTCAGGTAGTTGGAGAATAAATTAGTAAATTTATAAATAATAAAATATTAAAGGACTAAAATATGTGACATCATTAAATGTATTTTGATAATATGAAGAAGCTAAATATTATTTTATTATGTTCTTAATAATTAAGAAACTAAAATTTAATGCTTTAATGAATGATAGAAACAAAACATAAGATGTATTAAAATCACATAGGAGTCCAAAATGATTTGGTAATTTTATAATAAATTAGATTAAAAAGATATATGAAAATTGATGAAACAATGATGGTGTAGATGATATATATGGATTATATAACAACTTAGTCTTGTACACTTGGAAAACTTAGACCCTTTTTACTCCTCTTAGTTATTAACCTTTCTCACTATCAAAAATCTTGCATATACTCTATACTATGCCCCTTGGCCTATCTCTTGGTCCAACTAGTATTATGTTAATGACACAGACCTTATATCTTACCCATAATGCTTAAAATAAGTTTATTTTATGCTCCTACAAGTTATAAGAATGTACCTGATTTCCTATTCCCTAGACATTAGAATCTAAGACAAATAATTGCATCAATGTATATGTCCTTATTCAACACAAGTGTCCAGTGCCCTGAAGTAGTCTAATTTTCAAATGAAACATATCCCAATAGTCGAACTAAGTTATTTAATGTGATTTGTTTATCCAAAGGGATTAATATAATTAAAATATCAATTCTCATTAATTAATCACATATCATTCATACCAAAGACCATTAAATTAAGAAATATTTCCTATTTATTCCTATTTTCATATCATTCATATGGACAACACATCTAGAGGTCTAAATTACTGAAGGAGTAGCCCAAGAGCTATATTTTCCATGTTACAAGTTAGGTCATTTTTGTACTTGTTTTCCACATATTACATGATTTACACACAGTCCAACATGTATGGGAGAACTACATAAGTATGATTTCATATTTAGAGTAATAGATATGTAGGCATGCCCATTAACAGAGGGGTCTTTAGGGCATCTCTCTACTGTGTTCCCACTAACCCATTTTTTACCACAACCACTATGAAGATGAAGAACTAAAGATTTTACCATTTCAAAAGGAGAAATAGTCCATGACCTACTTATGAATGAACCATGGTGAATGCAAATACAAACCCAAAAGCATTCAAGTGATCACATACTTTTTTAGTAGGTATTATACATAGGACACATGTGTCCAGTTCATATAGTAGCAACAACACAACTACCCTAGGATGTCGCTAGTAACTTTGAATCTAGAGGAACTCAACCCAAAATTTAGTGACTATTCCAGAATCCTCATTGAGTATGATTACTGCATGTTCCATATCTAAAAATATCTTAAAACCAGGTACATTATTTCTTTGTCATTTCCATATCTAGCATAGTTGTACTTTCTACTTTTAGCTTATCTCACTTTTAAAAAATTAGCATTTTTTATATCTAAGTTTAACATTTAATTGGCCTATTATAGATTTGATTATCACCCTCATGTATTTTAATTTATATATTATTAACCCTATCTACCCAAGTATGATCCTCATCAAATTTAGGGTTAAACATTTGGTGAGCCTGACATGTGTGAATGATTTTTTTGTTCCTAGGTTTTTTAATTAGCTAGGGTTTCATATTTACAACTTTATAATTATTGTAATGATTGATTAATGCTTGATATTTCTTTCTCTTGTTTATCATATTATAATATAAGTTTTTAGGACATTGAAAATTGATAAAAATGAGCTTACATATCCTAATCCTAAAGAGGATGATACATATCATCCCTCTAACTAGGTTCATACTATCACCTCTACAAAGGGTAAGATGGATCATCCTATTATACCAAAATATAAATAACAAATTTTCACTCCCACATCCCTTTATGGTACATATTTCCATGTTCAATTTGATATACCTAAGGTTTGTGATTATGAAACCCTAAAGGAATAAATCATTATTATGAATAATTTAATGCATGAGTTACAAAATCAAAATCATAATCTAAATTAAAAGATCACCTTATATATATATATATATAATCCACATTATGCTAGTTTGAACCATGTGTTTGTATCTTCACATACCAATTATTCACTTGATAAGAATCCATATCCATATTGTAATACAAAACCAAAGTCACCTAATACGAGTGATTCTACAAGTGAACAAAAGCCTACTCAAAGGTCAAATGAGATTATAAGGGACATGATTAGAATTAATTTGATCAATCTACCTCCTTTATATACCTTGTGAAATCCTAAATATCACTGTGTATATCATGGAATGCATGGTCACCATATCAATTTTTGTTTTGTATTGAAAAGAAAGATAAAAAATATAAATTATCCCAAAGTGAATATGTCCAATGAACAAAAATGGGTACCAAAAGACCCTTAAACAAAAAAATGAGGTAGTTTTTCCACATCAACATCAAGTTTAAAATAATATATCATTATAGGTGGATAAGCCTTCACATGATATGCAAGTTTTCAATGTTCTAAATTCTCCAAAAGACATATCAAATATTCCAAAATGATCCAAAGCAAGAAATTTTAAAAGAACAATCCCAAATGGTAATGTTAAAGAATGATCAAAATGCATCTTTTTCTAATGAATAAGAGAACATTTTTTTTTTTTAGTTTATACCCATAGGTTACCAATGATGAAAATAAATAAAAATACATATCAAAGAAAAAAACTCGAACCTATGGTGCAGTTGGTTTTTTGTACACAGATACTCAAGTTATCAAATGATTTATTCAGAAACCATTTATTTAAGACAAACCAAAGGTCTTGAAATTATACTTTAAAATTGGTTGCATTTATGATATTGCTAGTGATATAATGACATCAAACATCTTGGAATGACTATTTTGAATAATTTAGACTTATACCCTCTAAAGTGGAGTGGAGAAAATTTTATCCAAATTTTTTTTCTTAAGTTTCAAATAAAATGGACTGTTTCAAACAATTTGGGCATAGATCATTTTGAATGAATTGGACTCTTTTGAATAATTTGGACTTATACCCACTAAACTGGAGTGGCAAAAATTTTGTCCAAAAAATAAATTTCTTATATTCCAAATATGCCATTGAGAGAAGTCTGAATGGTAGAATAATGTTCTAGTTTATGGATAATGAATACATTAAAGGCCCCAAAAATAACTTTATCAATTAATGCCTAAATAAATAGGTGGAAAAAACTTTAGTGAGATTAAAAAAATCAATAATTATCAAATCAGTGTTCAGACCAAGAATGAACATTTCACTAAAGTCTTATAAAATGGATGGCCAAAGACATGGGGCCTCGTAATGATAGCTAAATCTTTCTTTATCTATCCTAAGAAGATAACCTCCATCATTATGTAGATAAATTTTCAATAAGATTAATGAATCTTTAGATAATGCTTCCTAGATTTTTTTATTTTTTGAAATACCTTCATTCAGGATACACAAATCATTAAATATTTTTGTAGAAATTTTATAATTCTCCATTACATCTTCAGGTGTGATTGTTTGGTCTGGTGGTAGTGCTGTATCATGGTTACCGAAATAATCTATAAATTATTATAATATGTTACTTTCTAGATTCACCTTTTTTCACCAATTATCCATGATGTTGTACCCACAGGGTTTTCAAGAAGGAAATAAACCCTTTTTCCAATGAATCTGCTAGTTTTATTTTTTTTGTCTAAAATCCCTTGAATATTTCTAAGTACTATTATACCAATAATATTTAAATCTTGTTTATCTGAACTAGGTAAAGTACCACTTTCAAATAAATTAAACACCTTATCAAAATAACCCCAAATAGGTTGTTCTATGAAAAGAAAGCATTTTCTCTCCTATAGTTGTTGCACTGAACAATTTATTTGTGTGAAAAAGTGTCTATCTTGTTCATGTACTTCTTCCATATTTTTCTTCCTTGTTTCAAGATGCTTCCAACCTCTTAGTTTGATAAGGTCACATGCTGATTGAACTCTTTCTACAAATGAAGCCTTATACAATTTTTTGTTGACTTCATTATATTGACTAAATATTTTGTGCATAAAATGGAATGGAGTATGAGTTTTCAAAAATCTTTCCCTTCTAACACAACATTTATTTCTCAATGATTGTTAATTGTATTCCTCCTCTAAAAGAATTCTCTATTGTGCATTAATTATGTGTTGGCCATCTATAATTTTGAACCTTATTGTTTTTTTATCCATCATATCTTCTAAGATTTCCTTTGAATCAATAATATAGTCAGGGTTGCTTAGATCAAAATGAATTAATAAATCACCCTTCATTGGAACCTCATTATGTTTTACAAATTAAAGAATTATATCATTCATCCCTCTTTCATTAAAATTTCTTATTTTGATATTTGTGTCCCCCGATTCATAGTCCTACATGAATTTTCAAGGCATAATTTCTAGAGGAAATATACCTTGTAGAGAATTTACTATGTGTCTCATCAGAGGTTTATGTCAACAAAAGTGTTCCAACCTTTTGTTCAATATTATTTTTCTCCACTGGTGTGAGTAATTTTATGACCTATTTCAATCTTCATGCAAATATGTTACCCTTGCTTGTCTTTTTCTCTTTAATATATTTTTTCTATCATGATTGTAGGATATCTTAAATACATGTTTGCATGGTGGCAATTAGAAGAAGTTTTTACCCCTTGTTCATGTTTTTATTTCAACATGTTTTGTATTCTAATGACCAAATTATCTCTGTCTATCAACCTAGACATTTGAAGGTTGTCATAGCTATTTAAATGAAACCCAAATGTTTCACAAGAAGTAGAAAAATTAATTTTGTTCAACTCCATTTTACTAGGTGTAAATTTGTAAAAATTAGTTGTAGCTCGACAACAAATTCTCTCTTCTCTGTTTCATAATTCTAGTTGCAATTGAAGGACATCTTCAAGTTCATCCTTATCATAGGATAGGATTATTCAAATTAGAGAATATTTTTTTCCCAATGTAGTGATAAACAAGTATATATCTGGATTCATGTTTGGTGGACTAAACAATTCAAAATACCAATCAACAAGAGGAATTTTGTCACCACCATAAAATGGAAGATATTTATGTGGATTTCCTTTTAGTTTTGGTATTTTAAATGCTACTCTATTCATATTCTCTTAGAGTGAGGCCTTCTTATGCCTTTTATCCAAATTCTCTTCAAGTGAGGCTTGCTTCTACCTTTTAAGTGTGAAAATTCCTTTTTCACCTGAAGACATTCTATAAATCAATTGAAATGATTTAAATATTGATTTTTTTGTAAAATGTAAGTTGCTTATTAGATTAGTTCATAAAAAAAATTCATGTTTGAGTAGTGATTAAATGTATATCAACAAATGTTAATTCTAAATTACAATATAAATTACATATTAAATCTTTGTAATACATACATTAATTCACATTTAAACTAAATAAGGTATGACTAAACTGAAAATAAATTATGTGCACCATCCAATATAATGTGATAGGCAAAACAATCCAAAAACATTTATTTCAAAGGAGAAATATGAGGGGAAGTATGTTTCTAATATGTGTTAAAATTCCCATCAATAGGTACCTTCAAGGTATCTCCTAAGAGATACCTTTCAATCATGCACAAGAGTGAATTTTTATTACAAATAATCTCATAGGAGATAACTTCAAGTTAACCATGATGGTATTACACATGTACTTCAAGGCCCTTAAAGGAATCTCCTAGTGGACACTGCGAAGGGTGTTGTCATACATTCAAAGGGACATTGAATGTATCTCCCAGTAGAACTTCCCTTCACCATGAAATCACTATTGGTTGATAACTTGATACTTTAAGGGCCTTCTAATAATTGGAAGATCACATATTCTAGGTCCTCCTATGCACATGATCTTTCCACCTCAATCCAATTTAATAATTTTCCCTATTAATTTAATAGTTTCATATCTAAATAATTTCCTTGTACCTCTAAAAATTTTCTTTACCTTGATGTTCCTCTTAATATCTTGAAGGTATCTCTTAGGAGATACCTTCAAGTTTTTCATGAAGGTATTACAAGGCCCTCAAAGGAATCTCCTATTGGATACCTCAAGATTGAACTTGCCCAGTGTTATTGAGTTTTGTAACATCTTCAAGGTATCTCCTAGGAGATAATTCAAGTTACCCATGAAATAATCTCTTAGTGGATACAATTGATGCCTAAAAATCTCACTCTTAACAAATAGTTTCCTACAAAAAGATTTATAGATGTGGATGAAATTTTTATATGTGAATCAACCTTAAGGATTCACCTAATTCTTAGAAGAATTGTTTTGGTGATGTATTTCTCCCTCTAAACTACCTCTAGAATTCTTGTTAGAAATGGGGCCCACTTCCCTCAACCAATAGCACACCTTTACTTTAAAGAAGAATTCCTGTATTTATTAAGGAGTGCCATGATGACATGTGTCATTAGTAGAAGAGAATAAGACTTAGCCAAAAAAATGAATAAGGAGAACCCAAGAAAGAAGAGGTCGATACACCACCCATCAAACTTCACTAAGCATGTTGATGACGAAAAGGATAACTAACCCAAAACTTCAAAACATAGATTACGATCCATAAATATATTGAGGTTGAACTTTCCTAGTGTTATATAGGTTTATAAGGGATTCAATGAGATACCTTTCAAATAGGCACAAGAGTGGATTTATCCTTCAAGGTGTCTTTTAGAAGCAACCTTTGGCCCAAATCTCTAAGCTTTCCTATATCAATTTTTTTAAAACTACTTGACTATGTTTGTTTGTGTGTGTGCATAGAGAATCCATATTCAAAGGTAAATCTTGAGACCATAGGGACTTTCTTTTCTACTCTACCCTTCCCCCTATTTTGGAATCTTCCTAGAGTGAAACTTTTTGAAGGAGATAATTTCAAGTCACCCATTAAGATACCTTAATTTTACCCATAAGTAGATAATTTCAACTCACCCATTAAGGTATTATAAGGCACTTGAAAGAGTTTCATAGTAGAATACTTCAAGGTGGAACTTACCCATCATTATTGTGGTGTAGAATGGATTTAATGAGTAAATAGGTGTTTCAATTAAAGAGTGTAGTTAACAATACATTGTATAAGGTATTATTTATATCTTATCGAGGGGTAAAGATGTCTTAATTATAAGATTCAATTTGAAACCATAAAAATTACAGACCTTATAAGATTCAATGAGTACTCTTTGGGATTTTTGAAAGTACCCTAAGGGATTTTTAGAAAGACCCTTCAACCTATTATCACTTTGCCTTTTGGAAATGGCCCTTTTCCATCCATGATTACCCTTCAACATTTTTGGAATGACCCTTTGCCCTCTAGACTTACCTTTCAGGAATTTTTTCTTGAGCCCTTTCCCTAATGAGAATTGACCTTCAAACCTTTTTAAAGTACCCTTCGAGATTTTTTAAATTACCCTTTGGCCTTTTTGAAATGGCCCTTTTCCCTCTAAACTTACCCTTTAGGAATTTTGTCCTAGACCTTCCATCAATGAGAAATGCCCTTTGAACCTTTTGAAAGTGCCCTTCAACCTTTTTTGTAAAGACCTTTCAAGTTTTTTCTCATCACCACTATGGCCTATGAAATAATTTCCCTAAGACAATTTCCTTGAGACATTGATTTTCTTAGACTTTTTTGTGCTGCAATCATTTTATCATGTTTAAATCTGTAATCTATGTCACTTGGTTTAAGCTTTTATATGTTCCTAAGACCTAACTTTAATATTTCCTATTATCTATAGGAACCAATATCGCTTACTGCCAAGTGACATTTTCCAATTTGGAGATCATCCACACTTGTTTTGGTTGTACATTGTTCCAAACTCTCATTTGGATTAATGGACATGTTCTTAGATGATCATGGTTTTACCCCTTCCAATATTTCTATGAATTATTGTTTGTTTTTCTATATTATAAGTTCAATGGAAATTTATTTGGAAATCAACATGCTTAGGGTCTTTGTGATTCAATTTTAAATTGATCTTTTATTAGCTTTTGGTTGGTCAAATCATGATTAAATATTAACCTAATGAATTTAGCCTAAAGTCCATTTTGTGGATAAATTTCCCTTATTTGGAAGGCACTAGTATGTTATATTTTAAAGGCCCCTATAATACCTTCAATATATATTGTAAGAGATACCTTTCAAACATGCACAAGAGTGGATTTCCCCTTCAAGGTATATCCTAGGAGATACATTTCAAACAGGCACAAAAGTGGATTTTTCCTTTACATGGAAGGCACTACTGGGTTATATTTTGAAGGCCCTTGTAATACTTTCAAGGTATCTCTTAGGAGATACCTTTCAAACATGCAAAAGAGTGGATTTTCCCTACTATAGAAGCAAAAACAAAGAAACAATAGACATAGATAATTTCCCACTCTAAATAACACAAAACATCACATCCTCTTCATTATAGATGGATAATGAATATAGAAGGCTACAAGGGGGGCACATACAAAGCATCCTTTTGCATTTGTTAGGTGTACCTATTAAGGTTAGAGAATAGAAAAATTACTAACTATTGTTATTCCTAGTCTATTACAATGGTAAATACAAATACAATAACTCACAAAAATAATAACCAACCCATTTTAAAAAATATGAGCCTATAATATAGAGGCTAGGTAGCTTCTTAGAGAAAGTGACACCAAGAGATCCCAACACTCATGCCCATGATGATACTATTGAAACTAAAATAGGGTCTCAATATCATGAGTGTAATTAGCCTCTGGATCTTGGATATGGCATAACTACACCATTTTGTTATGGCTATTATCTTTGGGAGAAGTGAGGTGATGCCACATGTTCTCTTCTAAAGTTGTTCATACTATGCTATATCCAATGGTTTTGATCCTCCTAAAAATCATCAGTTTACACGTTAAGCTAAGCTTAAAGTGTTTCAAAATATTTTCTCATGAGGAAGGACCCACACCTTAATTGAATGGTGATATTATAAGATTTGATGACCCAACACTACTTCTAGGCAAGTGCAAAGATGACACACATCAAGATGTGCTTCTCCATAAGTACTAGGGACTCCTTGGTGAGATCAAGTGGGGGGCACCACATATCAATTTAGAACTTCTCTAGAGTGAGATGAAATTATATTTTAGCTATATGAGCATCAAGCTACCACATGTTAGAAATGAATGAGGACTATGACTTGGATAAAATAATAAAAGGGGGATTAAATAAAAAAAAGGCTAAAAGGGGGGCCACCAGAAGGTGCCAAGGAACTGCTAACTATCAAGAGAGTCTAAAGCTAGAAATGAACTGCTGTAAAATAACAAATGTGGATTTATGATCCATAGTTCTTGGTGACTCAGAGGGGATTCCACCTATAGATCAGAGAACTTGAAAAACTTTGGCACTCAGATCAATTGAAGCAAAACTACAAAATTAGGAGGAAGGTGTGTAAACCTACAATTTTTGAAAGGCCACCTATAAGGGTGACCACTCTTTATCATTTGATTGGGTCTTCATTTTGAGAGCCTTAAAGGTTCAATCCAAATTTATTATCTCCTTGAATGATATTTTTCCCAAGCCTTTGACCACCACCAGTGTTTAGAACTCCAACTGGGCAAGTGTGTACAGAATCATCTCCACCTTGGAGACATTAGGGGCTTGACAAAGAGCCATGAAGATAGTATGGTCGTTCTACTTTTCCTCAAGTAGTACCTTGATTTGGTCTTTGGGGAGGATGCTATTATCTACCAAGAAAGGGGATGGGAGTCCCAATTAGACTAGTTATTCATTTGCTCATGCCTCTCTTGGACTGCTTACTCTAAGGCATTAAAGAATGCCTTATATTTATTTTTTGCCTTGTTATAGCCTAGAAACTCATTCACGTTTGACACTTCCTGCCTCCATTTGATCACCCCCATTACTTGTAGTGTTTTGGGAGAAGTGTTGTATAGATTTTAGATAAGACTCTATGAGTCTAGAACCTTGGGGGAGAAAAAGGTGATCACCTAATCAATAGATATTCTTCCTTGAGAGGAAAAAATTTATGCATCGATAATGAAGGTTAACATTATCTTCAGGTTTTCCATCATGGTTTAATCCATTCCTAATAGGATTTATATATCTATTGGACTATTGGAAGGATTGTGATGGGTTCTTGGTGAGTGATGAGATCATTTTTTAGTTGATCAATCTCCTGGTCCTTGATTAAGGAGTCATATTACACCTAGTGCTACAATTATTGATATGACCAATTCAAATCATAGAGATTCTAGTGAATTTAAATCAACTCTATCTCCTTCTCTTACATCTTGGTCTTAGTGGCTAATCACAATCTATCTTTTGCTAGAAAAATTTCATTTAAGATGCTCCTCTAGAGGTCAACCCTTACCTTGTTGATGTCCATCTCCTTTGTATTAACCTCAACATTAAGATGATTGATCATAGATTTCACCTTTGAGAGCTCCAAATTGGTATTTTCCAATTGATGGGCCACCTTGACATAGTTCATAGTCATGAAATTTTGTGTTTCTTCCATAAGCTTGACCTTATTAGTGGCCTAGTCTTGGTTGAGATTAAGGATGACAGCTTGGATGGTGTAGTTCCATAGTTACATATGTTCTTGGGGCTTTAATTTGGGTGTTAGATGAGAAACCATAATAGATTACTATATAGGGTCATAAAATGACTGTATGTGAGGTTAGGCATCAACCTTTGCATGCTTCCCCATTTTTCTTTCCATTTGGGCCTTTTGATATAACCTTGCTACATCCACCTACTACTAATACTAGTCTATTGCTTGGATGATATCTACCATAAAGGGGATCCCCTATGGTAGCATAAATGTATTAGTTAATTGTTACTACAAAGTAGTAGATCTTGCTCCCATGGAGATGAATGAATGGATGGTGAGCATTAAAGGGGAAATAGGTGGAAGTTCATAGGGTAGGGTGAATGATGATTGTTTTATAAGGGAGGATGAGGAAGATGATGAAGGTGGGGAAGTGAAGAAAGGCAAGCATATGGAGATAGGTATTACTAAGGAGAAGGGGTTGGGCTTGGTAGTAGGTTGGGTGGTTGAAGATAATATTAGAGTTAAGGTGGGATCAGGTTGGGTATTGGAGAGTACCGTAACCTATAGTGGGATTGTGATGTCAAAAGAAGAAGTGATGAGGGGAGCCTAAGTGCTTGGCTAGGCAATAGATGATGCCACAACTTGTAATAGAGATATAGAGGGAGATTAAGAAGTGGATAAGGAAGATGAGGTGGAAAGAAGAGGATCTACAAAGTGGATTTTCTTTTGTGAAGGGGTTGGTGGAGGGCTAGAAATAGATGCCTCAGTTTGCTTGAGCTGGGATGACCCAACCATGAGGTGCCTATAGGGATATTATTATTACTGAGAGCTCATGGGATAGGGGAACATGGGAGGTGGCCATGTTGAAGGCTTATTTGTCATTATGACCTCTACTTCTACTATTTCTTTCCCTAGGGTTGAGTCTTTTGCCTCCTCTCTGAGAGTGTCTTCTTCTCCTTCTTCATCTCCTCCTATCTCAATTTTGGGAGTGGATTCTTCTTCTAAACTCCTTTATTTTGGGTGGTACTAATCCCAAAGCTTCTGAAACTATTCATCCCTATCATCTTCATATAAATTATCATGTGGATGGTTGATCTCATACCTATACTTGGTGAAGGTATCTCATTTATTTCCACTCCAATTCAATTGAATGAGTTGGTTATTCATCCTCTTTGATAATTCCTTAGTTAGGTCAAAAGGTTGGACCATGACATAGAAAGACTATCACATTTTGAGGACATATTGTAAGATCAAGGCGATGTATACATAATTCTAAGGAATGTCCTCTGTGGGTGACTTCCTCTGCTCCAAGTAAGGTCAGGCCTAATGCCTAAGAGTGCTAACAATCTTCAAGTTGACTATGTATCTTATTAGATTATAGTTTCAATAGTCATTTATAAGGTTGACATTGAGATCTACTAGTTTGTCTATGAAGAGGGGTCCCTAGTGCCTTTTGACACTTTGATGTCATCTCGCATGAAAGGGATATCATACACACCCTTTTTTCTTTCCCATCTCATAGATGAAGTCTACTATGTCAAGTTGGTGAGTCAAATCCAAGGATAATGTTCTATCTTTCAACGTGCATGGGAGCCAAAATGGCTCTCCTTAGAATCCATGCACCCAATGAATGAAATTGATCTCCCTAAAACTAGTCAATAGGAACTCTATTGCTTATGAGCCACACCTTTTGCAAATCTATCATCCTAGAGTTGATGGTCAGGTGGCTAAGGTCCATGAGAATTAGAGTCATAAACCACTCTAAGAACTCATAGTAGTCCCCAGTATTTGATAGGACATGAGTCCATATAGTGATCGAGACCAACACATTGGTGAAAGCCTTTGTATGTGAGGTGTTGAGCTAGAGGTACTTGGAAAATATTTGGGAGTGATGATACAAAATCAAGTACATGAATTAATATGGGTAATAAAAGGTAATCATCACCAAATAATTCCATAGCTATCTCCTCATGATGGAGGTGATGGCTTTGGCAAAGTCCATCATAAACTCCTACCCTTTCTCAACCATGATCATCAGGTAGAGTGCACCCAATTGGAAGTCATCAACATTGTCATCAAATTTCATACCCAATATTAAGGCTAGCATGGATAGGATGTCTTTTAAGTGTTGCATGTTTAAATTCAATAGGGACATGGGTATAAGAGGCATCTATATGATCTCTTCCTGAAGGAGAGATCTGAGGATGTGTGCTTTATCTATTAATTAATACCAAATGTTATAGATTATCTAAGTGTTGTAGATGGTAGCATTAGGATTGTATGATATTTGAAACATTTCCCTAATATTTTTTGCACTACTCTTAACCTTTAGATGGGCATTGATATTGATCATGCTATTACTGGCATCATATCTCTCTACACAAAGAGTAATGACCTTAGGGCATGGGTGTATAAATGGAACCATATGCTATACCAGTGTGCAATCCCATATTTTGCATTCAAAAGAGTTATAATTTTAATTGTTTATCCTCTCAATAATCTAGGCATAGGATCCCTCTCAAATTCTTGGGATTTTGGGTTAACTCCATGTTGAATATATCATCTACAAAATCAATTACCTAAGTCTTGTCCTTATAAGGCCCCTTGGTTTCCTTCGTATTATTTGGAATTTTTTCCTTTGCTTGGGTAAGGGTTGAAGCATATGATTGGATAATGGTGTACTTAGGGGTAGGATCTCCACCACTACTCACACCATAGGTTTTTTATTTTGAGGGATACTTGTCACTTTTAGATGAGGATGTAGAAGCTTACATGCTAAGATATCTACTTTAAAATCACTCTATGTTTCTACCTAAAAAATATATTTATGGTTATTTTCTACCTCATTCACCTATAGACACTCTTTCTCCATTTATCTCAATTTCTCAATGCTCTTAATAAAATCTCAAAGTGTCAGTATTTGGCTTCAAATAAGAGGAGTATTTATGCACTAGTCCCACTAGGCAAGATCATTATGGAAATTTTAGAAATGTGCATCCCCATTAATTATAATCATGGCACACATGCTCAAAGGTATATTTAAAATATATTTTATGATTATCATTATGAGAAATCATGCACGTGATAGAGCATTTAACATTAATGATAGGTGAGGTGGATAGATAACCATCTTTTAGAGAATGTTCTAAAGATTTGGGAAGATTTGGGAGAGGATGCATGGAGATTATATCAGCCACCTATGCTAATGACACTTATTTTAAAAATTAAAAAACAAAGGGAACAAATCAAAGGAAATAAATATCAAGAAATGGGAAACACATGACAGAAAATGAAACTAGCTAATTATCTACAAAGGAGAGAGATGAGTAGGTATTTTGAAATGCTTTAGATCAATCCCATTGATGGGGATATCTAATGAATTTCCCTCGTGATGTTCTAATTAAAAATAATTCCCCCACCTATTACTAATGATGTGAAATGGTCCTCTCTAAAGAGAATCAAATTTTACATGTTTTCCTCGCTTTGCATCTCGATGATCATATTTGAGAATTTAAATCTCTAGGTTTAAATATTGGGTCGAATGACTTCCTATTGAACCATTTCTTAACCTATTATTTTTTAATGATATTAGCATCACTTTATTTCTCCCTCCCCTCCTATATTTTGAGCAATCCATCAAGCCAAACCTCTTAAGAGATACATTTCAAACAAGGATACGAGTGGATTTCTCCTTCAAGGAACAAGTGCAATTTTCCTTTACATAGAAAAGACACTACTGGGTGATATTTTAAAGGACATTTTAATACCTTCATAAGAGTGTATTTTATCTTTCAAGGTATCTCCTAGGAGATACCTTTCAAATAGGTATAAGAGTGAATTTTTCCTTCAAAGAACAAGTGGAATTTTACTTTTCACAAAAGGCACTACCGGATGATATTTTGAAGGCCTTTTTAATAAATTAAAGGTATATATTATGAGATAAATTTCAAGCATGTACAAGATTATATTTCCACTTCAAGGTATCTCTCAATAGATACCTTTCAAACAAGCACAAGAGTGAATTTCTCCTGCAAGGAACAAGTGGAATTTTCCTTTACACAGAAGGCACTACTGAGTGATATTTTGAAATATTTTGTAATACCTTCAAGGTATATCTTATGATATACCTTTAAAAAATTAAAAATATGTTATCTCCCCTTCAAGGTATCTCTTAAGAGATACATTTCAAATAGGACAAAAGTGGATTTTTCCTTCAAAGAACAAGTGCAATTTTCCTTTACATAAAAGGCATTATTGGGTAAAATTTTTAAGTACCCTATAATAAATTAAAGGTATCTCCTAGTAAATACCTTTCAAACATGTAAAAAAGTGGATTTACCCTTCAAGGTATCTCATAGGAGATACATTTCAAATAGGCACAAGAGTGGATTTATCCTTCAAGGAATAAGTAGAATTTTTCTTTACATGGAAGGCACTACTAGGTGATATTTTGAAGGCCTTTGTAATACGTTCAAGGCATATCATAAGAGATACCTTTAAAAAATTCATAATATTTTATTTCTTCTTCAAGGTACCTCTTATGATATACTTTTCAAACAAGCACAAGAGTGGATTTCTCCTACAAGGAACAAGTGGAATTTCCTTTACATAAAAGGCACTACTAGGTGATATTTTGAAGGCACCTATAATACATTTAATGTATATTGTAGGAGATACCTTTAAAAAATACACAATATTGGATTTACCCTTCAAGTTATCTCCTAAGAGATACATTTCAAATAAGGACAAGAGTGGATTTCTCTTTCAAGGAACAAGTTCAATTTTCTTTTACATGAAAGACACTACTGGGTGATACTTTGAAGGCCCTTATAATATATTAAAGGTATCTCCTAGGAGATACATTTAAAATTATATTTACACTTCAAGGTATCTCTTAAGAGATACCTTTCAAGATTTCTCCTTCAAAGAACAAGTGGAATTTTCCTTTACACAAAAAGCACTTCTAGGTGATATTTTGAAGGCTCATGTAATACCTTCAAGGTATCCCCTAGGAAATACCTTTCAAACATGCACAAAAGTGGATTTCCCCTTTAAGGTATCTCCTAAGAGATACCTTTCAAACATGCACAAGAGTGGATTTCCCATTCAAGGTATCAGAATTAAAAGGTACCACTTGAGAGCTCACTATTAATTAAGGGTCGCTAGGTGGTGAGAAACAGATGAGTCATCACACAAAACTAAATTTTAAGAATCTTTGAGGTAATTAAAAGGTGACACAGGTTTAGATTTTGAGCCAAATAGATAACTTAGTCATATTCATGCCATGTGAGTACTTAACTGTATCTGAGGTGGTAGCCACGTGTCAAAAGTTGGCAATTTTTAGCTTTAAAGATAAAATTGATGGCAAATAAAATTCAAATTAAAGCTAAATTGAATTCTAGAGAAATTAATTTCTTAAAGTGATTAATTTATAAAATCAATAGTTTGAAGTTTGAAAATCTTGCTCATTAATATGACATGAACCAGGATCACCATCAACATTACATTAATCAAGCTTGCCAAAAAGATATTCTTTGGATTCATCTTGCATTAATACAATATACGATCTCATTAATCAAAAATTTGAAATCCACGGCTGAAGCAGGAATGTCTAGAATCACCAAGCTAGAACAGGTCTCATTTCTCTATTCATATAGGACAAACATAGGCTTCTAAGACACTAATTTTAATACCATTATATTTGTAATGGATGATAAACACTACAATGACTTATTATAGAATGTGGATAGGTTTCTTCCCTAGACATCTACCTTTTAAGGGATAACTCTAGCTTAGCCATTACCTCCACTAACAGAGCCCCCTAAGTGGTTCTTTAGATAAGACATGGAATAAGTAGATGCACTTGGCTACAAATACATACAAATAATACCATATATATATAAGGTGTTATATATATATAGGGTTTTTGTAATAAATTAGGTAATTTATATATAAGGTGATTTAAACTTTATATATATATATATATATATATATATATAAAGTTTGAATTGACTATAGTTTTGCTCCAAAGTTTGAAGGTTTAGCTTCGAAGACTAGTGACTTAGCTCTAAAGATTGATAGCTATGATCCTAAGATGAAAAATCATGAACGGGAAGTTACCATCATTGATAATCAAGATAATGCCATTATACCAACAATACAACAATCCATAATTTGATGTGACGGTGTTTTCAAAAGATCTCCAAAAGAATTGATGTGATAGTATTTTGTGATGATGTTTCTAAAAAGTATTTTAAAACAAGATTAATGTAACTATGGTTTAAATAAAGGGTCTTTCAAAATATTTGGTATGATGTGTAATTAGTTATGATTATTGCTCCCAATACTACCAATAATAACCTTTATGACACATACTACTACTTGATTGAATAAATCACCTTCCCATTATATCTTTCATGCTCCAAATAGATAACCATAACTATCTTTTTCATTATTTTCATAATCACATCATATAACCTATATTTTTATTCATTTTTGCATTTTCACTATCATCAATTATTGTTTCATATCTCTAACCGCTTACTTCCCATGTTCCATATGCGAATTTGAGCTCTATGTTTTTGTAATATAGTCATATTTATAATTAAATAGTGTTTTCTCTAAAGTTGGTGAGAGAAAGAAAAAAGTGAATCAAAATCCTCTGATGCATTGATGTAAGATAAAGCATCTAGAGATGTCTTTGAAATAGTAGGTTGGTTGAATTTATTAAAAATGTTTTAGGGATTCCATGAAGAAATTATGTAAGAATTTTGATGAAGATCATGCTATTATTGAAGGGAAGAACATTCCAACGAATCCCTCTATAATCAATGCTCTATATGGGATTCCTAAGGATGAAGTAGTTGACATTGAAAATGTCAATTTTTTTTTGACCTAATTTATATGTTTGTTAAAAGAAATGAGCCACACCAAAGACTAGTCTAATCCCCCCAAGGAGTTGCCAAGGTAATTCTAAGAAAAAGTCTTGCTCAACCTTGGAAAAATGTTGTTTTCTAGATAATGAAATATATCACTTGTGATGGTCAGTTTACAATAGTGGGTGGAGATGCTATGAGAGTCCTTATTCCCTTGAGTAGAGTTATTTGAGAAGAATATAATATCAATAATCCCTATTTCCTTCACAATGCTCTAATTAATTTTTATTGGAAGATAAAATAAGGTACTAGGTTTACCTACCATCATGGGTTAGTTATACTCATTTGTTGCCATTATTTTCTCAATAAACCAAGGGGTGAAAAGGCTTGGTCCTATTTCCTCCAAAAGTTTTTTCTAGTTCCTACCAAAAAGACACCATGCCCTACCTCTCCTCCTTTCACTATAATCTAGATTGAAGAACCCATAATTGAAATTATAAAACGGCCATCTCCACTACCATTAGTTCTAAAGATGTTATGCTCGAGATCAAAGCAAAAAATGGGACCTTCTTTAGACACCCCTCATCCTCCTCCAACTAAAATCTGGTGTAATCACCAACTTATCTTGTAGGAAGAAGAAGAAGAAGATATGAAGGCCATATACTAAATTATATTTACAAAGGGAGATTTAATAGAAGAAGTTGTACCTCAAAAAGTAGAGTGTCCTAACATTGAAGAAAAAGAATTGCAGAATGCCATGGATTTATCACATCATGAGGAAACAATCAAACTATAACAAACAATGTTGGATTTTCTCCATT
This sequence comes from Torreya grandis, assembly GCA_037957365.1. Taxonomy (NCBI): domain Eukaryota; kingdom Viridiplantae; phylum Streptophyta; class Pinopsida; order Cupressales; family Taxaceae; genus Torreya; species Torreya grandis. The sequence goes on from JARHVA010001703.1 coordinate 2,726,677, forward strand.
CAACTTTGAAAGGTAAGGACTTGATGATTTCTAATTCAAAACAAAGGTGGGAATAATATGTTACTAGATTTAGTGAATGATAAATAACTCTTAAAGAAATACAAGCTAAACTGACTAAGGTCCACAAGGTAATGTTTTCACAGACCCAAGAATTGAGTAATTTGCAGAATTCTCTTACTATCAAGGAAACTCTAATTACTGATTTGTAAAATTCTCTTGATATCAATTACAGTAAGATTACTAATTTGTAAAATTCTAATATTGACAAGCATAATCTAATTAATAATCTAAGAGAAAGTATTTATGATAGAAATATAATTATTTTCTTACATACTAATAGAATAATATAGCTCATCGCTTGAAATTTTGAGTTACAAGCCTCTATTTAGGCCACACAAAGAGAAATATGATAGATTTCAATTCAGACAGAGGATCTAACAAGATTTGTTCCCTCTTTTTCCCTATTTTATTACATGTAATAATATTTTCTTGGCATATCACCTAGAAGAAAATTCAAAAATTGAAGGATGAAAATGCCAAACTTAAGGAAGAATCTCAAAAGTAATTGGTAGAATCCCAACTATAATTATAGAAAGCACATGCTTTTATCCAAGAAATTCTTCTATTTTTGAGAAACTATTAACATGCATGAAATCTTCATTAGTTTATGTTCTTTTATTACATGAGAAGTTTTATAAATGGCAAATTCAGTTAATTTCCCTTGATTTTTCACATATCATTAAAGATGAGCATGTATTATGGAAATTTTTATAAAGAGCACTAAAGAAAGGTAGGATACCATTTCTGAGTTCTATACTTTCAATTTTTTATTAGGATATCAATCTGATTTTTTGATAATTTTTTTTTTAAAGACACAATTGCATGCCTTTCACTCAACTCTAAGGAACCAAATGGTATGGCAACTGGCCAATAATAAATTTTTGGAATTACAAAGCACCACTAGGTTATGCATGAGACCACAATTTTTAGAAGTAAAGAAACCTATTTCTTATTTTCAAACACTATATCATATGCATATGAAGAACAAGTATCATGAGATATTGAGATCTAATATTGCTACTTTTAGAGCTTTTTTAAACCACCATTATTCCAATGGTTTTAATGAAAGTCTTACCAAGTGGGAGACATTACCTATTGAGTTGAATCATAGGGAATTCCTCAACCTCATCAATATTAAATGGAGTCTAAGAAAAGCCAAATTAGTTTTCTAGATAATCACTCAACACTTAGAGGAAAGAGGTTTAGATGTCTAGATTGGGATGAGGTTTAGGCCTCCTATCATTCTATGTCCTCTATCTCCATGTTGGTGTTAGAATTATAAATTAGAATTAGAATTTGAAGCCTAAGTGAATATAGTTGTTAGATATCTTGGATTCTTGACAAGGGTCCACCATGTCTGGGGACATCATTTTGAAGTTTATGATCTAAGTCAGAGGTTTGAATCAAGAAATTTGGATTAAGGATTAGTCATCCCACTTATTTATGAGAGGAATTCTAAAAGGTAAAGTGTAGGGGAGAAATGATTAACATTTCATATAGCTCATCATAGTTATATAAATTATCCCTAAAATTTGGTTATATATTTTATAACATTTAATAGTTAAAGTTTGATTTAATTAGGATATGAATGCAATCTGTTCATTATTTATATGTAATTTATTGTTGATTCTTTACCTTGTTATTGTATCTAAATTGGATGAATAACATCATTTTGAGTATAGTAACACATCCCACAGATGGGGTAATTTTGATTAGAGGAACACATCCCAAGGATGGGGTAATTTTAAGTATAACAAAATATTCCAATTATGGGGTAATTTTTAGAAGACAACATAGAATTTTTACAACTCTTTTGGCTATAATTTTGAGGATTATATAAGTGATCTATGATGAATGAACACTCAGAAGACACTCCAAATATGTTTTAGAATTGATCTAAATATGCTCTAGGTGTGTTCTAAAGACATACATAGGATTATATGAATAAGTCTATGAATGCTCTGAAGATATGTATAGGGTGATTGGAATACCTATATTAGATGCTCTAAAGATATCTGGATATGCTTTGAAGACTACAAAAATTATGTGTAATACATATTGATAAGAGATATTAAGATCATTTTACTACAAAACTTTTGTTTGAAAAAAATAAAAAATTGATTGGATGCAAATAATAGTTGGCAACCAAAAAACACCACCACAAATAATAATGCTAGGTGTTATTCAATCATTCATTCATTAAAGTTTATGATTTGGCTTGAGGGAAAATTTTACCACCCCAAAAAATGAATTTTCAATTTAGTCTAAAATAAAAACAATTCAACTCAAATAATAATAACCTGGAATAGGCCAAAAATTAATTTTCAACTCAATCTAAAATAGAAATAATTCGTAGTATCCTAAACAGAGCCAATAGACAAATAATGTGATGGGATAGAGACGGTGGAATGATTGAAACCCTCTCACATCATGACACTTTTTCACTATAATTATTTACTTATAGTTAATAAAAATTATCTGCTTTCCCCTCACATTCACATTTAAGTCCCTATTAAATACAAGTAAGTGCTAAAAAATCCTAATATCTATCATTTCATTATCTCAACCATTTCATTATTTGCTTACATTTAATTAAAAATGTCTGCTTTCCCTCACATTCACCATTTAGGTCCTTGTTGAATATAAGTGCTAAAAAATACTAATATCTCCCATTTCATTATTTTCTTATAGTTAATAAAAATGTCTGCTTTCCCCTCACATTCACCATTTGGGTCCGTATTAAATACAATTAATCCCTAACAATCCTAATCTCTACCATGTCATTATCTCAACCATTTCATTATTTACTTATAGTTAATAAAAAAATGTCTACTTTCCCTTCACATTCACCATTTGGGTTCTTATTGAATACAAGTAAGTGCTAAACAATCTTAATCTCCACCATCTCATTATCTTGACCATTTCATTATCTCAGTCATTTCATTATTTTCTTACATTTAATAAAAAAATGTATGCTTTTCCCTCACATTCACCATTTGGGTCCCTATTGAATACAAGTAAGTGCTAAATAATTCTAATATCTGCCATTTCATTATCTTGATCATTTCATAACAAAAATCTTGGTCTATCTAAATCTCAATGATTTCATAACTTAAAATAGTAATCAATGAATAAAAGGTTCATGTCAAGCCAAAAAAGTCACAATTTTAGATAAAGTAAAATAATACATTACATAGATTAAATACTTGACAAAAAGCACCTACAAAAATGACAATGAAAAATGGGGTCAACATGTCCACCACTAATGCAACACTTACAGAAATGACAGTGAAAAATGGGATCAACGCTTCCAACACTAACACCACGGTTAACCTAATAGTCAATAAAAGAATGCTTTTTGGCCTTCTAAAGGGGGAGAGAAAAACTAAGAGAAAATAATGGAAAGATAAAAAGAAACCCTAATTTCAAAGTGTACGAAAAAAGTATTTTTAAAAATTATTTATATATTTTAACGTATTAAATATTTAAATAATTATGTACATTCTTTAATAAAAATATATAAAGATTTAAACATAAATAAAAATAAGTAATAAACTCAGATAGTTTTTTTAATATAAAAGTATTTACAAATTTTTATTGTTTATTATAATTATTCTAATTAAAAAAGTCTATTCATATTTGTTCATTAAGTTACATGATTAAATTGTCTAATAGGGATTTGACTCATTAATTTTTATCTCTCATAAAATACCTTTGAGATAATTTAACTCACCAATTCAAATACCTTTGAGAGCAAGTTTCCTTCCTTAAATTAACAAACTAATATTTGGAGATGAATTTGAACCCAAAATGGTAATTAAAATAAGTGACAAAAAATTGTTTCTAGTAACTCAAAACCTAGACTTGGGAAAGGATTTTGTGAGGTTATCTAAAATATGTTTATGTAAGGGCATAAGTAGTCTACACCATATGAATCTAGATACATTAATTTTAATTCATGACAACAAGCCATGTGATATCTCAATGCAGAGTCAGGGTTAAACATTTTGGCCAATAACACATTGAGTACTTCAACTTTGAAGCCCAATATTGGGGTCGAAACTAATGGAGTTGCAATTTTGACATAGAGATTGTGATAATGATTTAGAAATAATAGGCTCTAGCATAATAAGTGGAGTTTCATCCACATTTTTTGAAGATGTAACATAATCAAATTATCTAATAGGGATTTGACTTCTTAATTTTTAGCCCCCCCAAAATACCTTTGAGATAATTTAATTCACCATTTCAAATACCTATTAGGGTGAGTCATCTTTATTAAAATTACATACTAATATTTAGATATGAATTAGACCCCAAAATGCTAATTGAATAAGTGACACAAAATCATACCTAGTAACTCAAAGACCTATTGGGAAAGGATTTTGTGTGCTTATCTAAATTATGGTTATGTGAGGGCATAACTAGCAGTCTACCTCAGAACACTTACTATATATAGTATTTTTATATATAAAATTTCCATTTTTATATTGTATCTAAATGTAGATTTGTATAATTTAGGGAATTTCATTACAAATAAATAACAATTGGTGGGTCTCCTACCATGGAGTTTTGGATCACATCCAGGGGATCATTAGAATTAGAAAATATTTAATAATCCTTCACAAGACCATAGTACAACAAAAATTATAGAAGTTAAAACATAGAAATATAAATAAAATTATCATCATTTAACTTTGGAACCGATGGTAATGATTTAAAACTAATTATTAGGCTCTTGCATAATAAGTGGAGTTTCATCCACATTTTTTGAAGATGTAACATTATTAATTATTAGAAGAAATAAGTGGTGGTTGTCTAATAGTAGGCATACACATTGGAATAGATGTTGTCTTTTTAACATATATGTCCAATTCGAATTTTTATCCCCCCCCCCAACCTTAAGGAATATCTTTGAGATAATTTAACTCACCAATTCAAATTCTTATGAGGGTGTGTCACCTTTCTTGAAATTAAAAATTAATATTTGGAGATGATTTCGACCCCAAAATGGTAATTAAAATAAGTGACACAAAATCATACCTAGTAACTCAAAGACCTCTTAGGAAAGGATTTTGTGTTTTTATCTTAATTAATAATGGTTATGTGAGGGCATAACTAGCAGTCTACCTTATAACACTTACTATATATATATATATATATATATATATATATATATATATATATATATAATTTCCATTTATAGATTGTATATAAATGCAAATTTATATAATTTAGGGAATTTAATTCCAATAAAATGGCAACAGGCTCATCACAAAAAATTACAACTGATAGGTCTCCTACCTTGGGTTTTGGATCACATCTAGAGGATCACCAGAATTTAAAAATATGACAAAAATAGAAGTAAAATTATCATCATCAAAGTTACGTTGGAATCGATGGTATTGAAAAAGATTACAAGACCATAGTATAATGAAAATTATAGAAGTTCAAATATGGAAATAGAAATAAAATTATCATCATGAAAGTTATTTTGGAACTAATGGTAATGATTTAGAAATAATTATTAGGCTCTTCAATTCATAATAAGTGGAGTTTCATTTGTATTTTTTTGAAGATTTAACATTATTAATTCTTAGGAAAAAATAAAGTGGTGGTGGTATAATAGTAGGCATATACATTGGAATAGATGGTGTCTTTTGAACATATATGTCCACTTCAAATTTTTATCGTATTTCTAAACCCAAAATTCTTTTTGGTCAATTCTAATTTTTTTAACACCATTGTAACAAAAGCAATTTATCCATTGCAATTATCAAGACAAAAATTGATCACCCATAACTATGCTCTTTATCTAGCGAATACAGATGCCCCCTGATTGAAGCCAAGGGAATTATAATTTTGGCATAGAGATTGTGCTAATAATTTAGAAATAATAGGCTCTTGCATAATAAATGGATTTTTATCCAAATTTTTTCAATATGTAACATAAGAAAATTTTATAATAGGGATTTTACTCCTTAATTTTTATCCCCCACCCATGAATTATACCTTTGAAATAATTTAATTCACCAATGCAAATACATGTGAAGGCAAGTCACCTTTCTTGAACTTACAAACTAATATTTGGAGATGAATTTGACCCCAAAATGGTAATTAAAATAGGTGACTCAAAATCATACCTAGTAACTCAAATACTTCTTGGGAAATGATGTTGTGTGCTTATCTGAATTATGGTTATGTGAAGACATAACTAGCAGTCTACCTCAGAACACTTACTACATATAGTATTTCTATATATAGACTTTCGATTTTATGTTGTATCTAAATGTAGATTTGTATAATTTAGGGAATTTAATTGAAATAAATATCAATAGATTCATCATAAAAAATAATACTTGATGGGTCTCCTACCATGGGTTTTGGATCACATCCAGGGGATCATCATAATTAGAAAATGTTCAATAATATGCTACAAGATCATAGTACAAAGAAAATTATAGAAGTTAAAATAAGGAAATAGAAGTAAAATTGTCATCATGTAAATTTGGAATGGATGGTAATGATTTATAAATAATTATTAGGCTCTTGCATAATAAGTGGAGTTTCATCCACATTTTTTGAAGATGTAACATTACTAATTATTAGGAGAAATAAGTGGCGGTGGTATAATAATAGGCATACATATTGGAATAGATGGTGTATTTAAAAAATATACATCCACTTCAATTTTTTAGCCCCCCACCCCAAGGAATACATTTGAGATAATTTCATTTACTAATTCAAATACTTGTGAGGGTAAGTCGCCTTTATTGAACTTACAAACTAATATTTGGAGATGAATTGGACCGCAAAATGGTAATTAAAATAAGTGACAAAAAATCATACCTATTAAATCAAAGACCTCTTGGGAAATGATTTTGTGTGCTTATCTAAATTAATAATGGTTATGTGAGGGCATAACTAGTAGTCTACCTCGGAACACTTACTATATATAGTATTTATATATATAGACTTTCCATTTATAGATTGTATCTAAATATAGATTTGTATAATTTAGGGAATTTCATTCCAATGAAATAGAAATAGGATCATCATAACAAATTACACTTGATGGAAATATTACCATGGGTTTTGGATCACATCCAAGGGATCATCAGAATTAGAAAATATTCAATAATTAGCTACAAGACCATAGTACAATAAAAATTATAGAAGTTCAAATATGGAAATAAAAGTAAAATTATCATCATGGAAGTTAATTTGTAATTGATATGAATGATTTAGAAATAATTATTAGAATCTTCAATGCATAATAAGTGGAGTTTCATCCACATCTTTTAAATATGTAACATTATTAATTATTAGGAGAAACTGAAGTGGTGGTGGTATAATAGTAGGCATACACATTGGAATAGATGGTGTCTTTCGAACATATATGTCCACTTAAATTTTTATTATATTTCTAAACCCAAAATTATTTTTATCAGCTCTTATTTTTTTAGCACCATTATATCAAAAGAAATTTCTCCATTGCAATCACCAAGACAAAACCTGATCACCCATAACTGTGCTCCTTATATAGTGAATATAGATGCCCCCTGATCAAAACAAAGTTAGTTACAATTTTGAAATAGAGATTGTGCTATTATTTAGAAATAATAAGTTCTTACATAATAAGTGGAGATTCATCCACATTTTATGAAGATGTAACATAAGCAAATTGTCTAATAAGGATTTGACTCCTTAATTTTTAGTCGCGCCTCCTAGGAATACCTTTGAGATAATTTAATTCACCAATTCAAATACCTATGAGGGTGAGTCACCTTTCTTAAAATTATAAATGAATATTTGGAGACAAATTCAACCCCAAAATGGTGATTAAAATAAGTGACATAAAATCATACCGAGTAACTCAAAGTCCTCTTGGAAAAGGATTTTGTGTGCGTATCTAAATTATGGTTATGTGAGGGCATATTAGGTAGTCTATCTTAGAATACTTACCATATATAGACTTTTAATCCATTTATAGATTGTATCTAAATGTAGATTTATATAATTTAAGGATTTTCATTCCAATAAAATAATAACAAACTAGTTGCAACAAATTACACTTAATGGGTCTCCTACCATGGGTTTTGGATCACATCTAGGAGATCATTATAATTATAAAAAGTTCAATAATTCAGTACAAGACCTTAGTACAATGAAAACTAAAGATTTTAAAATATGGAAATAGAAGTAAAATTATCATCATGGAACTTTTCAACCAATGGTAATGATTTATAAATAATTATTAGGCTCTTCAATGCATAATAAGTGGAGTTTCATCCACATTTTTTTGAAGATGTAACATTATTAATTATTAGGATAAACAAGTAGTGGTGGTATAATAGTAGGCGTACACATTGGAATAGATGGTGTCTTTCAAATATATATGTCCACTTCAAATTTTTATCATATTTCTAAACCCAAAATTCTTCTTGGTTACTTCTAATTTTTTAGTGCCATTGTAATAAAATTAATTTATTTATTGCAGTCGCCAAGACAACATATGATCACCCACAATTGTGACACTCCTTATCCAATGAATATAGATGCCACCTAATCAAAACCAAGCGAGTTGTAATTTTGACATAGTGATTATCCTAAGAAGCTATTTATTTACATAAAGAATGCAAGCCATTGTAGACTAAAGCATTGCATGGTTATTCAGATCCTGATAAGTTTGTGCCCATAATTATTTTTAAGATGAACTTATTTTGACATCAATGCCATGGGTTTGGAGTAACTATTAGGTTTAATTGTTGACTTACACTCTTTCACTTCACATAACCCCTCTTACCCCCTCCCACACACAAATTATATTAGTTATTAAATAAATATAATTGACATTATAATATATATGATAATATTTATATATATTAAACTAGTTAATTATATAGTAATATTATATATAGATTATATATTTTAATATTAATCAATATTATTAAATCATATAATAGATATGTTAATATAAGTTATAAATCAATATTAAATATTTTATTTTTTAGTATAATATATTTCAATACATCTATATATTGTTTTTTTTTTTAAAAGGGGTAAAAACTTTATTAATCAGAAAAAGCCAATTTACAACACAGCAAATCCACCAAAAGCCACCAAAAATAGAGAAAAACAAGAAAAACTACACAACATACCAACAACAACCATCACTCTCCATCCCCATCATTGTCCTCTCTAAGAATCCGCTCCAACCTTTGACACACCTCATTGGGCAGCAATGCCCACTCGTCCACCTTCATCCCATCATTTCCCTCCGAAGCCCATTTCACCAGGAAATCTACCACTTCATTCCATTCCCTGGGAACATGCGCAAAAGACACAGACTCCATAAGTGCACTAACTTGAAATATCTGTTGCACTATCAGGGATAGTTGCCAACTCACATCGATAATCCTCCTTTCCAAGAGCATATTGATCAAAATTTGTGAGTCAACTTCGCATTGTACCTTTCGCTAGCCTAACTCATAAGCTCTCCTCAAGGTATACAAAATAACAAGTCCCTCCATCCTGTTAACCGTCTGCTCTCCCATATGGACCAAAAAAATAAAAACAACAGATCTGGAGGAGTCCCAACCAACTCCCCCAATTTTGGTAGGGCCAGGATTACCTCTAGAAGATCCATCAGTATTAATTTTTTAAAAGCCTATGGTGGGTGGCATCCACTTCCCTTGCCTATGAATTTTTTGCTTCCCACTCCAACCTCATCTGACGCAAGTAGAGGTCAGAGATATATCCTGTAAGCCTAGTCTCTCAACTAACTCTACATCACCCTTCTCCAGAGGCAATATGATTTCACTCTTAGCTGCCACCGTCTCCTGGACCATACCCATTATTTTGCCCTAAACTTGTTGGAGTGCTAATTTCTCTTAAAAATTCTATGATTTCTCTCCAGCCATACTTGCCACAATAAAAAGATTGGTCTAGAATACCACACCTCCTACAGGAAATGAGCATTAGAGGGTGGTCTACCCAATCTAGACCAGAAATCAACCAGGGAGGAGGCATGCAAGCAACGACATCTCCATGCATCCCACCAAGCATGCCACAAGTGAAGAGTATAAGGGCAACTAAAAAATAAGTGTGTTGACTCCTCCTCTACCTCCAAACATAAGATGCAGTGTGAAAGCCCAGCAAATCCCCTCTTCCTAATGTTCTCCCAAGATAGGCAATGATTCTAGGCCAACATCCAGGTAAAACAATTACATTTCAGCCAGAAGAAATTGCTCCAAACCCTTTTCCACCATGAAACTTCCCCTCTTCCCTCACATTTCTACGCAATCAATTCCTAATACCCCATCATGACCATGTATTTCTATTTGGGATGGGGGGACCAGGCCAACATGTCACACTCTCTAAGTGCATAGCAGCTACACCCAGCCAGGATGTGATTTAGCTCAGTGCACTCATCAGCCATACCATTAATTGGCCACTCCTCTGGTATAGTCCATCTCACTTTCATCAACTGGCCCCTAAGGAACAGAATTTTGTAGTCACACACCCTATTCCACCCAGCCTCACTAAATCCCTATGCTAGATCACTCAGATGAGGATATTGAGCAACTAGAGGGGGAAGGCCATCTCACAAATCATGCCAGAATTGTGCCTCATTCCCTTCTCTACAAATCCAGAAAAGACCTCTCTTAACCAATGTTGCACCCTTCTTTAGAGTGGTCCAGATCACTGACCCAACTCCATCCAAGCTATATCTAAGAATATCCTTCTTAGGGACCCCAAAAAAATACTTATGGGATAAAATCCTATCCCATACATGGTCTTATTCCTTGCACCATCTCCAATATAATTTTGCAGCCAGGGCCGTCCCTACCAAAACAGACTGTTGCAATCCTAGGCCCCCAAACCTTTTTGGGCTACACACCACTTCCCATCTAATCAATATCCACTTCATCGAGGCCAAGTTACCTACCCAAAGAAACTATCTTGCCAAGGAATCAAGTTCCTTGACAAAGCTCACTGGTGCCACCTAAAGCATGCATCTATAAATTGGAAGTGCCTGAACCACCGACTGAATTAGTTGGGCCCAACCAGCAAAGGACAACCACCTGTTGCTCCAATGATTCACCTTACCCCTAAACTTGTCTAGAATCTCCTACCATGATTCCTTAGCCTATCTCCCATCCATTATAGGGATCCCTAAATAAAGAACCGGGAGGCTACTGATTTGAAACTAAAGAATATCAACCACTCTATGCTGGATGGCCAGAGGAGTGTTAAAGAAGAAAATGGAAGACTTATCCTCACTAATTACCTATCCCATGGCTGCCAAGTAAGCATCCAATCCACTATGAATATTGGTGGCCTCCCTTGTATTAGCCATGCCCATCAGCACCACATTGTCCACAAACTATAGATGAGAGAGAATTGGAAGGTCACCTCCCCAACTCCAACCCTGAATATCACCTTCTAAGGTTTTCTTCCTAATCAATTGCCCCAAACCTTCTACTAGAAGTAGAAATAGGTAAGGAGATAAGGGATCCCCCTACCACAATCTGCACATGGCCCTAAAGAGGTGCGAGTGCTCCCCATTAACCAAGACAAAAAATGAAGTCGAGTTCACACAGCTCATAACCCACCTGATCCAAACCTCCTCAAACCCAAAGGCTTCTAGAATATTCTAAAGAAAGGACCATCAAACCATGTCATATGCCTTATACATGTCCAATTTCATAAACATAGCCTTCTCCCAAGATTTGGACATGGAGTGGATAGCCTCATTTGTCACCACAATACCATCCAAAATCTGACGCCCCTCCATGAAGCCACTTTGTTCCTCTGAGATCAACATACTTAGAAAATTCTTTAGCCTTTCCAAAATTAGCTTAGATATAATTTTGTATACCACGTTGCATAGGGAAATGGGTCGAAACTAATTTATTCAATCAACCCCTTCCCTCTTAGGAATGAGAGCCAAAAAAGTCAAATTTAGGGCTCTAAGCATTTGCCTGATACTCTAGGATTCTTGAACAATAGCCAGCAAATCATCTTTGATAATTTCCCAAAATTCCTAAAAAAATTCAATCAAAAAACCATCAGGACCTGGCACCTTACCTTTTTTCATAGTGAAAACAACCCGCTGGAGTTCTTCCATATAAATTGGACACATCAGTTGCTCCTTCATCTCCCAAGATACCAGAGTGGGAATACAGGATAGTATCTACTCCTTGACATCCACTTCCCTCCTCCCTTCCTCCTTGAAAAGAGAAGTGAAATACTGAGCTACTTCATTACATATCTCCTTGGTGGATGAGATGATCTCTCCGTTGTCCAAGACTAAAGTGGATATCGTGTTCCCATGCTACCTGGATTTGACCGAGTTGAAGAAGAATGCAGTATTCTTATCCCCCTCCTATAGCCACTCAACCCTTGCTTTCTACTTCCAAAGGATCTCTTCCCTCAACTCCCATTCCTCCACTTCCTGAACAGCCCTTGCTTCTTCCCTCAGTAAGATTTCAGACAGCCCCTCCTCTCTAATTATTTTGGTAATTTTATTCAACTCCCTTTGCGCCTATTTCTTTTCCTAAAAGATGTTTCCAAAGCTCATCATGTTCCACCTTTTAAGTTGATATTTCATGAACTGTAGAAGCTTAGCAAAGATGTACATTGATGTACCAGTAGCAGGCCTCCATGATCACCACCAATCAACCACTCTATCAAACAAATCAGGATCCCTGAGCCACATGAGTTGAAATTTAAACGGTGGCATCCTGTGTATGCGATTAGAAGAAATGTGTAGCTTGATTGGCCAGTGATCTGATCCTCTCCAGTTAAGGATCATGAACCTTAAGGTCCATAATCCACCCACCCAGTAACAAGAGGTCAGGAACTTGCCAATGCACTCAGCAATACAGCTGTCACCCACTCTCCTATTGTTCCATGTGAACCATCCATTGCATGGTTTAATGTCTACCAGGTTGAGTTCTAAAATATTGTCATGAAGTAAAAAGGAAAAAGGTTCCAATCTTGTCGTACCTCCCCTTTTTTTGGTAAGATCCATGATAGCATTAAAATCCCCTACCATAATCCATGGCAAATAAGAAAAATCTCTATGAACCAACTGTATATTATCCCAAACCAATAGCTTACCTTGGAAATCGATGGGGGCATAAATGTTCATAAAAAGAACATACTCCCCCGAATCGATGCATAAGGAGACCAAAGATAGTGAAGACCTAAAGGCAATCCATGACACTGTTTGGACCTTGCAAGGATTCCATAAACAAGCCACTCCACCAGCTGAACCTATGCCCAAATGCATTAACAGGAAATTTGCCTCCAAATCTGAGGCACTATTCTCATCATATACTCTACTGAGACCTTAGTTTCTTGTAGAAATAGGATATCTAGACTGTGACTCCTAACCAAATCCCAAACAGCTTTTTGTATGGGGCCACTATTCAAGCCCCTCACATTCTAAGAAAGAACAATCATTTTGGTGGAGACAAGAAGTGGGAATCAAGGATCTTAACCAACCCTGACTCAACTAAATTTTCCCCAATCAACTTTATCCTTTCCATATCCTTCTTCTGCCCTGGCTTAACACTTTTTTCACCAACCCCCTTCTTTCCATCCCTCTAAAGAATTCCCAAGTGAGGATGGCCTTTGCTTTTCTTCTTTGTGTCTATCAACCTTGCCTGTATTGAGGAAACCCCCTCCTCCACATCCTGAACCATATCAGTAATTGGTTCAGTGGATTTGTGATCCCCAATCGGCCCATCCAAAATCATGGGTAAATTTGCTTCCATAGGCAATGTTGCTTGATCCATGGGAGAAATTCCCTCCGTCCTAGACCCCCCAACCACCTGCTCTACACCAATTAGGCCTGGGAAAATATCATATTGGCCTAATGCATCCATCACCTCAAACCTATTAATTGAATCCCCCTCTTGACACTCCAACAAGGACCCCTTATGTCCTTTATTTCTACCACATGCCTTAACCTGCACAAAACCTTCTGACTCCTTCCCTACTTCCATTCCAATCTTTTTCCCTTTGTCCACACTAGTGACACTACTTGGTGGGGGTGGGTTAGAAGGCTACTGATCACCTGCTTTTGCATTCACGCATCTACGTACCAAGTGACCATACTCGTGACACAAGCAACATCTAAATGGAAGTGTCTCATAGTCCAGTTGTTGGACCCATGAGTAATCACCTACAGACATCTCAACCACATTTGGTAAAGGCCTACTTAAGTCAATTTCCACACAAATTCTTGCAAAGGTCATCATTTTATTACCTAGAGTTTGGGTGGAAGACCCCACCGATTTTCCTAGCATAGAGGCAATCATCTGTAGAACATCCTCTCTGCAACATTCTATAGGCATTTTGGGCAGCCTAACCCACACTGGGACTCTATTTAGTAATTCCTTAGTTGAGTTAAAACTAGCATGCCATAGTTTCACAAAAATCCCAACCTAGTTATAGAAATAGGGACCTCCTTCAAACACCCTATTTTTGTCAGCTAGGCAAACAAAAGTGATTATGAAAAAATTATTAGCCAGTAGCGTAACCTCCATCTCTCCTTCTGGCTCCCATACCCATCAAGCCCAATTCTCCAGAAAAGGTAGGGAGACTCGTAATCCCAAAAATTTGTAGTAGAGAGAGTTCTTGGAAAAATATTCCACATCTTCAGCTATCATATCAAACGAGATTATTATCTTCAGTCTCTCCTTATAGCACTCCAGGCATCCATTCACCTTTGTGATTCTTGAGCCCCCCACTGATTGAGTGTCAAACAACCCTGTAGTTTGGCTAAGATTAGTGGTTTCCTTCATCTTGGATTCTAGTCCCTGCCTATTTCTTCCAACCAGCTCACTGAAACTCCTGTCCATCCTTGCTTGTAATTCTTCCTCCAACCCCAGCATCATGCCCCTTCCTAACCACACCTTCAAAAAGTGCTCCCTAGCTGGGGGTGCTCTTTAGACAATTCCACTTGCCCTATCACAATGCCTTACCCTATAAGTGCGCATAGTACATAGCTCGCATCACAAAGGACATAAATTGTGCCCTACCCTGTAAGTGCGTGCAACTCACAGCTCGTAGCACGAAGGATAGAACATAGTTGAAAGCAGGAAAAAAAACATAGCCAAGGCTGTGGCTCCTACCCCCTGCAAGCTAACCACCTCCCTTTCCTTCCAACACAGACTCGATTAGAATAAAAAACAAGCTAGGGCACGGCTGCCCTAGCTCAGCTCCATACACCTGTTCACAGCCATCGATCAGTTTTTCCATACATCTATATATTGTTAATAGTATAGAAATAATATTATATTTTTAATAAAATTAAATAAATTTTTATAACTTTAACATAGTATATAGTTTCATGTAACATGAAAATATTCTTTAACATTATGGGGTCAAAAATGTGATCACCAGTATAGATTTAAAATAATATTAGCACTTCATCATGTGTGCAGCAGATTACATCGAAGAGTAAATCTATAATAATTTTTGGCAAGAAATGATCATTAAATTAAAATAATCATGTATCAGCAAGGTTAAATCATGTATCCCTTTTCCATCACAAAAGGTGTATTTTTATTAATGGAATTAAATGATCCATACATCATTATCAATTGGATATGTAGTCAAGTGATTTAAAAATCATCGTTAATAGGGCCAAATCACATCAATATACTAAAATCAATTAAATTTAAATAGGAAATTGTAAGCCAAGTAACTTTAATCTTAAAAAAATAATTTTTAATAAAATTAATTGAATTTTTATGCCATATAATGCCATTTAACATAAAAAAATGGGTAAATGCGATCACAAATATAGATTTAAAACTCTATGGTGCTTTTCCATATATGTAGTAGATGAGGTAGATTACTTTGAAGAGAAAATCTATCAAACATTATTATCTTTGAGAGGAATTAAATTAAAAGTTACAATCATAATACATGAAGTTGAAATCATGTTATTAGCATTAAATTGATGTTGTAGATGACACTTGGCAGTTAAGTATGTGAATTATTAATTTTCAACAACCCTTCAAACTTGGTTATAAAAAGTCTATGAATTTTTAGATTACATACAAATTATACAAATAAATCAAGTTTGTTTTATTATAAAAAATGATCATCAAATTTTAGTTAACCATTAGGTATTTTTAGCTACAATTTAAATTAATGATACACAATTTTTTTGTTAAAAAAATTCAAATTGAGATAAAGTGCCAATGAATATCTATCCTAGTGAGTTTATTTCTCCACTCAAATACTTTGGTTTATTATTCTAGTTTATAATACCAGAAGATAACTTGATTACTAACTTTAATTTTAAACTTTGATTGTGAGATGTGTTTCTTGGTGTTTCTGACTATAGGTGTCACAAAGTGAGATGGAGATGTGTTCATCAATTTTTGCAGATAAGACTGGTTGGTATTTTTGACTCATGTATATTGTGGCCTTATTCATGTTTTTTTTGTAATGCATAGTTACTAAGATACATGTATTTGATGTACCTATTTATAAAATCAAGAATACAAACAAATGATAACCAACCATTGTAATAGACTAGGAGTAGTGACAATTAGCATTTTCACTATACAACCTTAGCAGATGAACCTCATAGATGTGATTGGATGATTTGTATGTGTCCTTGTGGCCTTATATATATATTTTATCCATCTATGAGGATGTGATGTTCTATGTTATTTGGAGTGAAAAATTATCTCTATCTGTTATTTCTGTTCTTCTGCTTCTATAGTTTTGGTCTTTGCTTGCATAATAGAATATAATTCATTCTTTATACTTCTTTATGGTATGTGATACTTCAAAATCTAATCTATTTTATAAAATTATAGGTTAATGTTTCAAATCTCTTAGCGCATCATCTTAGATTATATTTTTCTTCCATGTTATTTATTTTTCTTTCTTCTATCACTTTTCACCCAAAATTAAACGAAGAGTTGGCTTCTAAAATCCTAAAGGTTGATTTATAGACAACATTTGGTCCCACATCTATAAAGATTATCATAAAGGATGTTTAACCTGAAGTGAGCTACAACTTTTGTAATATAATGTTAGAAACTCTTTATTTCATATAATATGAATTCATTGTTTCTGATTGTAGTTTTGTATCCAATCATATTTATTTATTTATTTTCAAATAACTTTATAAAGTAAAATGCTCATAATGTTTCTAAGAAATTTATAATTAACAAATTTTTAACAAACATAGGACTACAAATAAGGTAAAATAATCCTACAATTTCTCAGTAGCATGCCCTAAAAAATAATCAGCAATCCCCCAGCACTGGACCCCTACCTTATTGTAGGTGAATTTGATTAAATGGTAACATGTAAAATTGACAGATGGGAATCCTAATATTGAGAGAGATGTAATTCCTATAGTATGATAATGTTAAATTGTTAGTGATTATTTTGAGAGATAAAAAAGAAAAAAGAAAAAAAATCTCATTATTTAGTAATCCAAAAACTAATGTACACTTCTAATGTAATTCAAACATTTCCCAATCCACTACCACCACCATTCATTAATGATATTTTTTTTGGGGATTAATGGTGGATGGTTATGATGTCCCACACTCTAAAAACATTGATGTTCCTTCATATTTTATGAATAAAATTTAATGAAAGTTTAATATCATGAATGAAATTCTTTATTAATTTTATTATTAAGAGTTTTTGGGGCCAATAAAAAGGCTTTCAAAAAGATAGGTTGGGTGCATATCATGTGCCTAATCGACCTATGATAATCTATGTCAAATAACCACTTTAGCCTAAGACAATCCCCTCTATAGTGAATGATGTTGTAGAGATTGACAGTTTACATACATTTAATGCACTTACTGACACCCTTATGTAACATACAAGCCATTTTTCCCATACTAATGCTTATGAGAGTGGACATGGAGGTGGTCTAGCTAACACTACTACTCAACCACAATAATGAAAATCTTGTGGTGTTATATGCATTGGAACTTAAATTGAATGAGGAGAAGGATTTAATGTAAACCAATTATTGTGGTGTTTCTAATTGGATTTAATGTAAACTAATTATGGTGATATATGATCTATGCATTGGAATAGATAGTGTCTTTGGAACATATATGTACACTTTAGTTTTGACATAGAGAATACATACTAAGATTCTATTTCTTTACACATAAAATGCAATCCATCATACACTAAATCATTGCATGGTGATTTAGATCTTGATCCATCTGTACCCACAATTATCTTTAAAGATGAACTTAATTAATATTTTGACAATATCAAGGGTTTGGAATTACTAGGTTTAACTATCAATTATAATTTTACACTCTTTCACTTTATATAACCCTTCTCACCAATACATATATACATACATTATATGTCATGATATGTGTGTGTATGTGTGAATATATATATATATATATATATATATATATATACAATTGAGTAATATTATATATAAATTATATATTTTATATTAAATATATTATATTGAAATATATAATATATAATTATAATTTGATTTATAAACTATATTAACATATATATTATATAATAATAATAAAATATATCATGTAATTTATAATATTGTAATATTATATTACATTATATAATATATATTTATAGTATATATTTTAAATAAATATTATATATTGTAATATAATATATATAAATATTATTTTAATATAGTAAATATATCACTCACATTCAATTTGACTTGATTACTCTTGAGGTGCATTTGTGTTCACAAATAGGCAAGAGTCACCAATGAATTTGAAATTCAAATTTACTTTGTAAAATAGGGTCCATTTAATTTTCACATATTTTAAGAGAAACAAAAACCACCAAAACATGTCTGACTAGATATATTCCTATTCCTACATATTCTTTATTTTTTTTAAACATACACTATAGAGTGTTGATAGATCAGAACATAGTGGGTTGTAGAGTGTCAAAAGCATTGACCATATTTGTTACTCTCATTTTTTTAGATCCTTATTTTCAGGTATTTAATCTTAACAGTGTTAAATATATTTTTTTACTCTATCTAAAATGTACATAAATACTTATTTTCCTGTATTTAATCTTAATAGTGTTCAATATATTTTTTGTTACTCTATCTAAAATGTGCAGAAATCCTTATGTTTAAGTATTTAATCTTAATTGTGTTTAATATTTTTTTTTACTCTATCTAAAATGTGTGATTTATTTGTGTTGACTTGGCCCTTTTATTCATTGTTTAGCACCTTAATGTGTTATGAAATCACTAGGATTCAGATAGTCTACATGGATTATTGTAGTGTTGTTTACCCTACTGAAGTGCACCCAACTTTGATATCAGAGAGCCTTCTACTAAAGGAGCATTCACATGACTATTATTTGGGAAAATATGGTTTTCAAATTGTAACACTAAAATTTTATAAAATAATACAATAAATATAATTCCAAATACTCTGTTTGTATATACTTCAATCAATTTTTAATAAAAATAGTATAATTTTTATGAATATGTGTCGAGCTCTGGGAGGCCTTGGGTTGGCCTAGGAAACAATGAGCCCTGTTGTAAATCCTATTTCAAAATAAAAAGAGATCAAAGGAGTCAAGAGGGTATATAAGATAAAAATGGATAGAATACACTAATTGTAATTCAATATGGGTAGACTCCTTGTTTGGTTTAAATTCAATGGAAAATAGTTGTAAAATAATTACTTTGCACTTTTTTATCATCTTCATCATCTGGTGAAAACTAACCAATTATGAAGATTTAGATAATAAACCATGCAGTTTAAATGACCTTCCTTCTAAATGAATGAGCATGAATAGTTACTCAAAATTCATCTCAATTGTGCATAAAAGGGTGAGACATTACAATCCAAAAAAAAGGATAGTCCCATCCATGATAATAGAAAACATAAGATAATACAATATATAGTCTCCCAAGCTTTATATTATATCATTTACAAAAAAAATTGACTATGCCCTACCTATAATTAGGATTTGAAATTTTGGAGTTGGGTAAATGAAATAGTATGATTGACTAGCCAATTTACTGCTGATGAATTTAGGTGTACTCCCAAAGTAAATAAATATAGTCAAATTCTATTTCTTGAAGAAACTGACCTTCTTAATATTTGGAGGAATGCTAATACCTAAAAGTGCATGATAGGGAATAGTAAGTTGAAAATATTTAGATTCACCCTCAGGGCCTTCTAGACTATTGATGTGTGTCTATGTCAAGGATGTAATGCAAATATTAGAATAACATTTCTCAGATTATAGGGACAATATGAATATGGTAGTGACACCTTGGGTCTTCACTTAGTTTTTATGGAGAGATTATGTGATTACAACTTACCACCTTTTAGTTTGAAAATAGACCCTGCTATAGGGACAATAGGAATATGGTAGTGACATAATCTATCTAAATTTGTTATGATGTAAATTATTTTGTATTTTCCAATATAATCTCAACCTCTTAAACAAATAAATGGATATACACAATGAACATTAATCTAAATTGATTCATGTTAAAAATTTTCAAAAGGAGGGAGTAATGTAAGGCTAAAAAGAAAGTTCCCTTACAACAACAAAGACCAATAGATATCCTTTGATTTCTATTAGAAACCCAGATATCACCCAATTAAAATTATACTACTCAAATTTGATTCATATCTAGACATTGGAATGATCTAAGGCTGTGGGATGCATATATCTAGACTAGACCTCTAGTTGTGAGGATAACTTCTTTGAATATGTGAATTTAGGATCAATTACTAAACCTATTAGATGTTGGGATGAAAAGAGTAAGGAATAAACTAAAATTATTCTTAAAACCTGACAATATATTGTGAAATATGAATGAAAAAATATGTAAGACCTTATTTCTTTAATGTCTTGACTGTCAACATATTTTTTGAGTCCCTTAAGTAGTTACAGGTGAAAATTTCAAGGAATTGAATATTCAACTGAGTTTCGTTCCTTAAAGTATCCTCTAAAGTCCACAACTTAATGTGTGTTATTACCAAATTATCTTGTAGAAAATAAACTATTATCCATCAAAAAACATGAGAATAAAAAATCACAAAACACACATAGGAAAACACTATAGACAAACTCTAGAATTATTTGGCTCCTTATATTAATTCTAGTAACAACTATTTTATAGTTACAAATGAGGGGGAAACTATTGGAAGTTTTTCAATGATGTCTCCAAGGTGACCATAGATGTTGATGAGGTGTCATGTATTTTAGAATGACAATGACAATGTGTGTTTCGATGATCCTCAATATTCCTACATGATTCTTTAGTGCTTAATTAAGGGAGTCATTTGATGGATGATATTATTGGTATAGACATGTTGTATAGACCCTATGGGGTGTCAAGGGTTCTTACAATGAATATGGAAGTGAGTGGACTTCATTTGGTTGATCATTGTTTTTATCTAGACATTTTGGTCTAGTGGTAGGAAATTTGAGTAGGTAATTTGTTGATGTCACCATTTGCACCTATGGATGATTCTGGGGGAGTTTTTCATTTGATTTTTATCACATTAGTCACTAGTTTGAATTTGAATATTCAAACTTACAAAGGGAAAAATGAGTGCTTTATATTTCATCCATAACTTTTGATCTAGGATGAATTTCTTAATAGAGTAAAAAACAAAGTTGTAGAGGACTCTATGGTGCTTCCAATGAACCTAATTAGGTGGTCTAAATGTTATTAAAATTGAATATACTAATTTATAAAGTTTACTATGTGTTCAACTATATTCTACAAGAGACCTGAGAAGGATATTTGAGCTCATTTTGATGATGTTTAGATGTTTCATGATGAATTAGCTATTGGAAGGTGATCTAGACTCCATGAGAATGATTTTTGTGGAATTTGGAGGTGGGACCAACCCATATTCATTATGAAAAAAGTTTAATAAATTGATTGTGTATTCATTCATAGTTTTCCTATGTACAAAGTCTCTATTGGAGTTGATTGAGCATACACATAGGTGAGCAAAGTTGACTATGATCATTTGATGTCAGGATAGTGCTCATGTAGGTTGATGATGAGTGAAGAGTTATAGGTTCATCCAAAAGGATGGTTTGTATTCCTTGTGTATGAGCGAAGGATTGTTAATGCCTAAGTGAGCTTGGTGATTGATCTGAGAGGTAAATTAGTGTGTGGACTATGTGTATGACCATTTGGTCATATTGTAGATGTGGTGATAGAGTTATTACTAAGTATTGAAGAGTGATACAAAAGGTTTATTTGGATGCATTAAGTGTGAAAAGTTGAGGAGTGTGATTATTTGGGATATGTAATGTGTCTTAATTGATCTATCTATTGGTTCAAGTATGTAATGTGCTTTGGTCAATAGGGTGTGTTGGGTGATAGAATTGTTTTTGAAGGTGAAGAGTGATAATCATAGTTCCATCATTAGGTGTTGAATAAATCAGTTCAAAATTGGAGTTATTCATAAGTGTTGTTGTGGTTTCTCAACATCTAAGGTGGTTTTTGCTTCCTTACAATGTGAAACTTGCTAAAAGTCTAGTTGTTATGGTTGCTCAAATAGACAAGTATAATATCATCTTGTGGGATTGTAGTCTCACTAAATAATGGTTGGAGTTCCTTGATCAATTGTAGCTAGTATAAATTGTTTTTTATTATTATAGTAAAGTAGTCTAATTGTAGGTTCCAGTGGGTTTTATTCCCCAAGAGGGTTTCCCATGTATAACTAACTTTATGTGCTTCATATTGCATTGTCTCTCTTGTTCATTGATATGAATGATGTATATGCTTCATGAATGATTGTGGTAATTGATTAAGTGTTTGAAATGGATTGAAAATTCAAGTTGGATTATCTAGGCTCATTGATTCACCCCCAACGATTGTACCTCTAATGATAGGTATTAGAGTGGGTCCTTTGGAAGAAGCTTAACATCTTGAAGGAGATTCTTAATAGGTAAAAATATGGCCAAAAAATTGAAGAAAGAGAATAAATAGTGAAAGGATGTGATCAAGGCACTTGAAGAGTAGATATTTATTTTTAAGAAATATGCCAAAAAGGATGAGAAAGTTATCAATGATCTCAAGGTTCATTTAGAAAATGACAGGACATGTTTGTATTCAAAATAAAAGGACATCATGTTAGATAAAAAAACTTTCCATGTGGAATATTTATATTCATGATGATCTCTTGGTTGGGCCACTCTAATTTTGGTTGGTTTTGATAGTGCCATGCATCATTCTCATGGGTAATCAGAGCTGGCAAACCCTTACCAAATAAAAGGTGCCACAATTATATCAAATCCCTTGTAAGGACATTTGTAATGAAAATGAAACATATTTAAATGCCCTTAAAGATATCTCCTTATATATTTTTTGAAATAAAATTCTAATCATGTTCATGTTCAACGTATCTCCTAGGAGATATCTCAAAAGAAAATTCTAATAGTGTGCATCAAGGTTCTTTCCAAATAAAAAGTTGTCATGGTTATATCAAATCATTTGCAAGGAAATTTAAAATTAATATGGAAGGTATTAAAAATCACATCAAGGTATATCCTAGGATATACCTTGAAAGAAAATTCCAATCATGTGCATGTTTAAGGTATCTCCTAGGAGATACTTCAAAAGAAAATTCCAATCATGTGCACAGGGTTCTTGTCAAATGAAAGGTGTCATGGTTATATCAAATTCCTTTAAAGTATATTTGAAATCAAAATGGAAGGTATTACAAGGCCATTATATGTGTCTCCTAGGAAATACCTTGAAAGAAATTTCCAATCATGTGCATGTTCAATGTATCTCCTAGGAGATATCTCGAAAGAAAATTCTAATAGTGTGTATCAGGGTTCTTACAAAATAAAAAGTTATTAATAAACATGGAAGGTATTCCAAGGACATTTGAGTTATATCCTAGGAGATACCTTGAAATTAAATTCCAATATGTGCATGTTCAAGTTATCTCCTCGGAGATACTTGAAAGAAATTTTCAATCATCAAGGTTCTTGCCAAATAAAAAGGTGTCACAGTTATATCAAATCCTTTACAAGGACATTTTTAGTCAATATAAAATGTATTCCAAGGCCCGTATAGGTATCTCATAAGATATACCTTTAAATGAAATTCCAAATCATATACATGTTGAAGGTATTTCCTAAGAGATATCTTGAAATAAAGTTCCAATAGTGTGCACAGAGTTCTTGCCAAATAAAAAGTTGTAATGGTTATATGAAATCATTTGCAAGGACATTTTCAAGAAACATGGAAGGTATTAAAATTCCCTTCAAGGTATATCCTAGGAGATACCTTGAAATAAAATTTAATTGTGTGCATGTTAAAGGTATCTCCCAGGAGATACCTTGAAAGAAAATTCCAATCATTTCATCACAGTTTTTACCAAATATAAAGGTGTCATGGTTATATCAAATCCATTGAAAGTCCCTTTGAAATTAAAACATAAGGTATTATAAGGACATTTGAATTATTTCCTAGAATATACCTTTGAAATATCCCAAGCATGTTCAATTATAAATAAAATTCCATTGAACCTGCAATATAGAAACACAAGCAACAATTCATAGAAACATTGGAAGAAGTAAAATGATGATCATCTAAAAACATGTCCATTAATCAAAATGAGAGTTTATAATAATATGTCTTCTAATAATGTGTCTGGAATAATGTACAACCAAAATAAGTGTGGATGATCTCCAAATTGAAAAATTTCACTTGGTAATGAGTGAGATTGGTTCCTGCAAACAATAGGAAATATTAAAGTTAGGGCTTGGGAACATATAAAATCTTAAACCAAGTGACATAGATTAATTTTTTAAACATGATAAAATGAAGACAACATAAAAAATTCTTATGAAATCAATGTCTCATGGAAATTGTCTCGAGCAAATTATTTCATATTCCAAAGTCGTGATGACAAAAAACTTGAAGGATCTATGCAAAATATCTCGAAGGGCACTTTCAAAAGGTCCAAAGTGTAATTTTAAAATGTTTTAAGGTAACTTTAAAAATGTTGAAAGGACACTTTCAAAAGGTCCAAAGGGCACTTTCAAAATGTCTAAAGGGAACTTTCAAAATGTCTCATTGGGGAAAGGGCCTAGGATAAAAGTCTTGAATTATAGGTTTGGAGGGAAAAGGGCTATTCCAAAAATACTAAAGGGTAATCATGGAGGTAAAATGGTCATTTCAAAAAATATAATAAGCAATTTTTTAGGGTAATTATCCTTTCAAAAACTTATGAAGGGTAAGTTGCACAAACCCTGAAGGGTATGCACATTTGGGGTTGTTTCAACAAAATTACATTGGCAAGATTATTTTAGGGAATTATTTTGAGCTTCTTACATCAACAAAAATATCTAAATACAAAAGTATGAATGGTCATTTTTGATAGGGAAAAGTACCTAGGATAAAATTTGAAAGATCTTTCAAAAAGCCTAAAGCGTACTTTCAAAAAACCTGAAGCGTGCTTTCAAAAATCCTAAAGGTTAATTTCAAAAATATCAAAGGGTGATTTGAAAAATATTGAAGGGTACTTTCAAAGATACCAAAGGGTACTTTCAAAAATCTTGAAGGGTGCTTTCAAAATCAAAAAACCTAAAGTAATTTTGGAAAAATTATTGCAAGGAAAATGTATCAGGAAATTTCTTGTGGAAAGGATGTTGCAGATAAAATGTCCAAAAGAATTCTTGAATTGCATAAGTCCTGAAGGAAATTCTTGAATAAAAGCCCAAAAAATATAAGTCTGAAATATAAAACCAAATAGTTGTAAACATAACAAAAGGAATTTGCATTTAGATTAAGATTAGACCACATGAATAATAGAAAGGATGAAGGGGGTCTCAGGACATAAAATGGATAAGGCATGGAACTTTAGACTAAGGTTTGGTCATGTTAATAAACATGACTAAGTCTTAACACTAAGTCTATGGCATATTTATATTTGGTTCCATGTAAAATCTAAATAAAGGATTTCATTCAATTTTAATTTGTGCCTACACAAGATTAGTTGAAGGTTCTACTTCATTTTATTTTCTATACATTTGTAGATGTGTTTATGTTATCTCCTTATAGGGGTGAAACTTTAAAGTAAGTTTGGGTACCCCTTCATATCCTAGACTACTTCATCTAAGGCATCCAGTAGTGCTTTTTGTGTAAAAGAAAATTGTACTCCTTCCATGAAGAAGAAATCCACTCTTGTCCCTATTTGAAATGTATCTCTTAGGAGATACCTTGAAGGTGAAATCCATTCTTGTTCACACAAGTCATTCAGAAAATTTGTTCACATAAAATATCTGATGTGAAAACTTTGAACAAAAAATTCCAAAGATCCAAAGCCCTGATTAATAATTCCAAAGGCCAAAATCTGTTAGATAAAAAGTTTGAAGACCAAAATCTAATAATAGGGCTAGATCAAAATCTTCAAAAACCTTAGGCTTGTTGATTATCTGAGGCCATGAAGACCAAAATCTAATAATAGGGTCTAATCAAAATGTCTAAAAACTGGGATTGGGCTTATGAATTATCTAAGGTAGCTATTATGCACACATACAAAAATACACCAATGAAAGCACTAGTATACATATAGAAATATGAATCAACTTGAACTCATCTATATTAATCAACATGCTCACCAATATTTCAATAACTATTTCACATCTATAGATTAGCATATCAATCAAAACAATCAAGAATCTATTCACAGCTACTACACACTAAAGATTATTGAAACACACAACCATGGAAATAACAACTAATTAAATAGAAATTTGAAAGAAATAATCAAACACTTCATTGATGATCAAAATTAATGTTTCTCTTATATTCATAAATATATGACAAAAATCTAAGTTGGGTTACAATGTATATATAGATTTTGGAAATGGGTCACCTTATCCTCCAAGTTTATGCAAGGTGATTAGACAAAGTAGTTATAACATGAAGTTCTAGCTATGGCTTAAAACTATATAAGAGATAACCTATAGTTATCAATTAAATAAATTGAATTTTCAAAACTATGAAATGTGTGCATGTGTACAAAATATAATGTCAATTTTATAATAAAAAGGCTTGAACTATAAATATATCTATTACTACAAAATTGCACATGTAAAAAATCTTAGCCTCAAGGCTACATCATATGAACTACTACATGTACTTTGGTTGGGATTGTAGTTGAGGTGGTACAATTAAAAGTTGAGTATGTGGAAGCCTCACCATATTTTTTCTTCTTAATCTCATTATATTGATATACTTTGTGTTGTGGCATGTTGCTATCGAATAGTATTCAAATCCATCAATGGTGGTCAATGAATCCTACTGGCTTGGGTGAGGAGTCTTACGTGTTATCCCTTGGTCAACTAAAATATATTCCTAAATATCTTGACTTCAATGGCCTTTTCCCTTTTGGAACATAACTCTACCTCTCTATTCTCCAACATTAAGTCCTAGAGACTTAATTTGAAGTTATCTACCACTTCTTTTACAAGTTGATAAAAGTTGATCCTATTGATCAATTTTACTATGGATTATTTTACCTTAGATACCTTTAAATCATGCAAGATCTAGAGAAGTTTCACCTCATGACCTTGGTACTTACACATCAAGACCCTAACTAACTACAACCATTCTATGGCCTCCTCTTACCTTATGATTACCAAATTTAAGGCATTAGATGCCTCTAGTGTCATTATTAAATCCAGATGACTATATAACTTGTTCCCTATGTATAACACAAGCATTTTCAATTTGACACTATCCTCTATTAAATTATTATACAATTGAATGGTGTTATTCACATGGGGGGCCAAATTTTCCTTTATAAACTCCATTGCTTCCAATGAATTATTACCTCTTAGAATTCTATTTCTACCCGTAGGAACGTGTACTATTTTTACCTACTCCTTAAATTTCTTAACTTGGGCCTATATCTCTTGTTGATCCATCTCTTTTCCCTCATGGATAGAAATAACAACATTTATGAGCCTGGGTGAGGTTTGCTAAATTTTCAATGTATGAGGCTCTCTTGGTTGTCTATTCTACCTCTTAGTGAGGGAGAAAACTTCATGCCTTTCTTCAAGGATGATTTAGATACCTTTATCATCCTCCACATTCCTTTTTCCCATCCTCTATATATTTTCTAATGGTGGATTGAATAGAATGTAAATAGAGGGAAGCTCAGGGATCTTGAAGCTAGGCATTTGAGATGCCTTGATTCTTAACTCCATTACCCATAGAGGGATGTCTAATTTTGATGCATTAAAAGTTGTAACCATAACCTCTACCTCATTCTCTTATTGAGTTAGTTGTTTCTTTTGAGCCTTGACAAAGACATCAGGTAGGGAAGGTTAGATGATTTTGGACCAATCCACTCCTCCAAATTAAGGGAGTGGATGAACTATAATTAACTACAGCTTGGCCTTATTTCCCCTAATGGAAATTTTCAAGGTGGTATCTTGGGATGAGGTAGTGGAAGGGATGATAAAATAAATATATGTGGATTGGACATGGAGTTGTGAGGTGGTTGATGTAGTTTGCACCTTATTATACACCTTTTTCTTTAAGGCTCCAATAGTGGAAGTGCCAGTAGGGATATAGGGGATTGGCATGGTGAGTGGGACGGAGGTGGTAATGGAAGTGGGGAGTTTATCAATTTTAGTGTTAGTAATTAATGTGAAATCAATTACTTCCACCTTGGGTGATCCAACATAGAATAAATTGAAACATGGCCAAAAATGGGTACAGAAGATAAATGAAAAAAAACAAAAATCTAAGTACCTAGATAAGTTGGTGCTATGGGTCTTGTCTAGAGGCTCATGGCCTTAGCCAATTCCAAATCTACTTCCTCATCAAAATCACCCTAAATTTTCTTGATTATCACACTCTCTTCTTATCATAATATAGTAGGTAAGCCTTGTGATGTTTGTAGTTTAAGATTGCCTATAGCAGTCCTTGGCTTCCTCATATAAACTAATGGGGTATTTAGTTGTGTGGAGGGGCCTTGTGATGATGAAATTACTTATAATGTTTCTATCCCAATATACAAAGTAATTTTTACATGGGGCATAGTATTATATTCTTTAATGGTGCTCAAAGATGGGGTATAATAGTATATAAACTGATGGGATCCCTACCTATGCTCCCCTACTCATTCTTGGTTCAATCAACCTAGGCTCTCTCTTCACATATTTTAGCTTTAGTTTCAAAGGGAGTCTTTAGGAGGAGGATTTTTTTTGGTCTTTGGATTTATCATCCAACTTTCCTCTCCATAAGTTTGAATGCTCCCATTCCTTGTATAAAGCCTTCTAGTTATCTAATTATATAGTAGTGATTGTGGGGTCATCTTGAATCATTCACAAATGATCTTCCTTCAATCTAAACACCCTATTTCTCTCCAAAACATCCTCATCAAACTTTTCATTAAGAAACAAAAAATCATATGGATAGGGAACATGGCTTTAAGGGATGTTGAATCCTTGTATGTGCTTTTGAATCATCCCACATGGATCCCAATCTCTATATGGAATCATGGGGAAAGGATAACTCTTGCACTTTCAATCCACCTCTACAAAATTCTTCTTCATGGTATAAACCATTCTACCAATTATTATAAAGTGGATAAAATACAAGGTTTTCTTCTACATTGATAGGTCCTCTTCAATATTCCACCATAGCTAAAGGTGATTTCCTATTTAGCTAGCTTGTTTGATATAAAATTTGTAAGATAAAGGATTAACTTTATTCCCCCAAATCATGATTACGATGAAATTTGGGTAGAGAAAATAATCCTCTTTTCCTACCAAGTTATTTATAATATTTATCCTAACCCTAGGCATGAGTGAGCCATGAATGACTTGCCAAACCTATGGATAGACATATTTAGATATCCTAATCATATACTTGGTATAGGCATATATATGCATAAACTGATAAAGATCATAGATTATGTTCTTCTCACATTTTGTGGCTGGAATCCAAAATTCTCCAATGTCTTTATAACATATACCCATTACTACATCAAGTAAATAGGACATCATATAAAAATTGTGTGAAGGGATGGGGTGATTATCCTTGTTGATTATCTACTCTCTAAGGCATAAGTTGATTATCTTACCCAGGGCATATGCAACATCATCGGTGAGCATCATATGAAATAATGCCACCTATTCTAAATTGAAAAAATAGATACTTGGCATACTATAGATTCAATTGAGAAGTACCATACCAGTTCATATGCCCATTTTGAACTTATCAATAAGAATCACTTCCTTTAGTTTCTTCCCATTCCATGTAATTGTTTGGTCTAGGAGTAACCATGCAGAGAGTGCCATCTCGATTGAGATTTTTGTGCTAAATTATACCAGTGTATGTTTGTCTAAATAAGCATTAGGTATTCACAAAGATAAATACCTTTCGAAGTTGGGTCCTGAGATGCACACAACAAATTTATTCTTTCTGAAGTGAAGAAGGAAATCATCCTTTCATATCCTTCCTGATAAAAATAAATCCTGTAGAAGGTCAATTCACAACATCACCTCTAGTTTAGCAGTAGTAAAATGTAACATTTGGTGTTTGAAAACCAATAGTTCTTTGGTGAATAGTCTATTTTCAAGTGTCATATCATCTCCTAATGAAAATACATCCATTGAATTAATGATGTCCCATAATTATAAATAATTCTTGTACCTATCCTTAAATATGGTGGCATCAAACACTATGTCCCTGAACTCTATAGAACCTTTAATTGAATAAGGGGATGGTGGATTTGACCCTCTAAATGTCTTAGATAAAGAAACCATTATAATGTATATGCCATATGGTACTTGTAGTGTTCTTCTATGTGCTACATATGTTGTGTAATCAATTCAGCTCCAGCTTGGTAGATGTTTTGCTCATAATTCATTTTATAGATGGTAGCTAGGGCTTTTTTATACATAGATGGTAGGAGACTTCAGATGCAAGTTTGTTTGAAAGTAATAACAATTTTTTTGAAGGGCCATTTTTTTGGGAAAGTGTCCCAATACAAAAGTCCTAAATACCTAATTATTTCTAACATTTTGTTAGCAACAAATGGCTGAAACAATAGCCCACAAACAAAAGTATTGAAGACAAAGATATATTTCTTTTGGGGAAAGTGGCCAAAACAAAAAGCCTAATTAAATATTTTATGAGATAAATGACCAATAAATATGATCATCATGGTAGTTTTTTTTTGAAATTGGGTGCCCATAAATGCTAAAGGTGACATACATGCTTGAGGAGTGTCTCATAAGATATTTGTGATGATCTTTATGGAGGATCATGTAATATGGAGTACCTGGATATTAATTACAAGGGGAGTGGGATAAATAACTATCTATCAATAGAAAATTTAAAGTTAAGGAGGGATAAGTTATAGACACCTAGAATGGAATGACAACTTGTGCCAATGGTACTTTTTTGGGGGAAAACAACAACAATGAAAGGGGAAATAAATAACAAGGAAAGGAAAACACACAAATAATATGAAACTAACTAACTATGTACCCCCAATAGTATACATTGAAGGGCATTGTAGTACCTTCATAGCTACCTTTTAGGTATCTCCCAAGAGATACCTTGATGCATAAAGGAACCAATACTAGGATACCCATTGAAATTACTATAAATGCATTTTTGAAAGTCTTTCCTACAAAACAACCTATACCTTATAAACATGCATTAGGTACACTCAAATGTAATACAAAGACCTTCAAGGTATCTCCTTGAAGATACCTTGAAATAAAATTTCAATCGTGTGCATGTTGAAGGAATGTTAGCATATTTTCTTAAAAATTATCTAGAACATGGAAATTATAGGTATAGTTTGCATATAAGGAAGTAAAAGAGAATCATAATATTATGAGTGAATTTTTTTAGAAATTTTCACTAGATTTTCTTTTGTGCTTAGCCATGCACTTATCCATCATACCAAGTCAATTCTAGACTTAATGTAGCTAGGTGAGAGCATATTAGGGTCTAACGCATAACATTTAACATACTATTTTGCTAGTATCAGTTTCAAACAAGGTGAAATCCTTGTGTGCTCACCCAAAGCACAATAGCGAAGGGATCTGGCCCACATTAGGGTATTTCTAACATGGCACAACCTAGGTTTTAATGGGGTTTAGTCACATGTAATATAAGTTTAGGCAACTTGTCGATGCTAGGCTATTCTAAGAGAAATTCAATAGGCATGAGCCTTTTTAAAGGCATAAGTATTTAGGAGTAAGTTCATATCAAGATAGATAGAGCTCTTAATGGTGTAATTTATGGGAATGGATGGGGTTTAAGTTCTCATTCTTTAGGGTAACGCTCAAGGCATGGGTCTTAGAGCCACAGTGCATTAAGGTTCCTACACTTAGTCTATTTTAGGTATGCCAAAGTCACTATATGGCATGATAATGTCATTAGTGACCAGGGACAAACCTTTATACAATAATACATTCAAAGTAAGACTATAGCATTACATATATAAAACTAAATTACACACATAATACTGTGTAAAATATAATGCAAAAATCAACACTTCATTTCTTCAACAACATTCTCATTGATTAATAGTTTAACATATATAGTTTAAGGAATAGAAATAGAGCATATGCTCTTCCTTAACACTACTAATGCATATTGGGTCATAGGCGAGCTTAGGTGATACATTCAAAATGCCTAACCTATCTTATGTAGATTACAAAGTGCTACTAATGGCTCTTTATTTTGATAGAGATTCACTACCTTAGTCATCTCTATTTCTTCTTCAAAAACAAGCCTTCTTATATGGGAAAGTGGGCATATCCTTCTTAGGTTAGATGGGTGCATGCCAAGTGGTGAGTTGTCACTGGGGGTTGTAAGTCTGTTGAATCCATTACATTGCCCAAGTTAGACAAGTGTACATCATAAGCTAAGCTATCATTGGTGAGTCATAATCCCACCTACTCTACTCTTCCAACATCCATAATTCTTGAGATACCATGTACAAGTTCCTATAGGGAGGTCCTTTCAAAGTCAATGTCATGTAACTACCTACCAACTGACATAGGGTCTTTAGGGATTCCTCCTAATGGTGCCAAAAATATAAAAGGGATAAATTGTTGCATAGGATTGCCTCATCACCAAGATGTGTTGAGTTGGCATGGTCCACATAGTTGATACAAAAGGGGTCCCAACATTAACCCATACAAAATTACTAGTCTACCCCAGACTAGTCTTTTAGTGCCTTTGGTGCACAAAAATTAGATGCCCCCGAATCTAAATCTAATTTAAAATTCTCTAAACACTATATATTTCCCTTTGATTTCTTTAATGGTGTCATCTACTTTGGTTGAGGTATCCTCAAGGGCTAGCACATCTATGCTTTCTAGTTCTTTCTTGAAGGCCTCAATCCTTTCTCTGGCTTACCTTACCCTACCATCTAAGATCTCTCCCTACTCACTGGCCTTTATTTTTAAGGTGCAAAAGAATGCTTTTAGGTCTTTATCCTATGTCTTTAGTTGGACACTCAAGGATTTAACCTTTGCCATCACTTTTATGTGTTTGGTTCTACTCACTATGAAGGAGTATTGGTATAAGGCATCTTTCTCCTCCTTTTCCTTTTTTAGGCATGCATCAATGACCATAGCTTGGGTGGAAAATTTGAAAAACACAGAGTATATTTCTTCCATTCCCTCTTCTATTTTGGTGAAGAGGTCTTCCACCACATCCAGATTCTTGTTCAACTCTCTTCTTAAGGCCCAACAAAGGTCTTTTTGCTCTTCAAGTACCATCCTTATCCTAGGGAGAATCTACTCCACAAGTGTGCAAACTTGGCCAACTTTATTCATCTTTGAGGTATCCACACCATCTAGGAGAGATGGACCTACCTATTCTACATGCTCAACTAGTTATTTAAGCTTGATCTTTGTTGATTCAAGCTCCTTCTCAATCTCTTTTGCTATCTTCTAGCTATTTTCATGAACATCATTGATGATGTTCTTACATGCTACTGAGGATTCCATATTGATTAGGGAATTATTAGAGCACACATGGTTCATGTCTCAAGGATTGAGGAGTTGGTAATCATGCCCTTCCTCTAGCTTCTTGGCACTCTGAATTTCTTTTTTTGTAACCTTAAACTTGAGTTTGTCTATGTAGCAATCTAGCACCCAAGAAACCTGGTGGTGCATCAAGGTCATGGTAGTCTTAGGTGGCATGTAATCCATCGTATAAAAATCCTCATCCTCTTTGAAATATTATTATTCTCTTTCCCTATTGCCTCGCTCATATTCCTCTTCCTCTCTCAACTCTTGTTCTTCACTAGCGTTGGTGCATGTGTTGTTCCCTCTTCTTCTTCTTCTTATTCTTCTTGGGGTTCTTCATCAGACTCCTCCCCTTTGCCTACTTCTTATCTTTCTTCAATTCTCAACTCACCATCATGTTCTTCCTCTAAAGGGGGTTATTTATTAGATATTTCCCCTTCATCCATTTCTACTTATAATGGCTCTTTAGCACAAGATTTTATTGTGCTAGTATTTTTATCTTCTTGCCCTAACAAGGCCTCTATCTCCTTCTCTATTTGTTTTTCCAAGGTGATTGTATCACCTTCTTTATTTACAAGTGCCTCTTTAGAGTCAAGGCACACCTATTGTGTAGCTTATTCTACTATTCTAGTGGAGGCACTTGGCATTTCCTATGGCATTCTTTCCTTTCTTGGTTTCACACTAGTGGCAACCTTCTTCTCCTCCCTTTCTTTTATCATCCTTGACCTTTCCTCCTAGGTTGATTTATCCTCATTCTCCTTTCTCCTAGCCTTCTCCTCCATGGCCTTTCTCTCTACCCCCTCTCTTTGGGCCTTTTCCCTCTCAGTGTTCCTCTATGCGACTTGTGCCTTGAATTTCTTCTAGCTAGCCTCTATATATTAGGCATATATTCAATTGACCTTAAATTTGGACATACCCTTGCCCCTCATGACCTCTCGCTTGTAGGGAAACCTTAGCAATGCATCAATGTGATCCTAGGGTAAGCCCATGTTATACCACTTGTGCTTTAATTCATCTTCTATTGGTACACTTGAGGGTATCACTTCTTTGGGCTCTATTTTAGTTTTTCCTTCCTTCCTTCTTACTCTTCATGCTACTACAATTTAATGGATCCTTCCCCATTCCCTTCCCACTCTCTATAAGCCCTCTCAATACTTTCAGCTTCCAGATCCTCCATCAACCTGCACCTTCACTTTATATAGTTCAAACTCTGGAACTCTCAGGTGTCAGGTTGCCCATCCTCTACCATCTACCTCACCTACACTTTCCCTTCTCACCTTCTACACTTGCTCATATGTGCAAGTAATTTAGTTTTCCATTCTCATAGTTTCTAAACCATAATCAACCAAAAGCTTCTTCAATTTAGTTATAGGCCCTCTTATGAATGCACATCTTGGTTTGTGAAGAAATGCATACTCTATTTCTCTAGGGCATGAGAATGTTGACACTATGAAATCTAACATGTAGCTATTCAATGCACCTCTCTACCACTTGTCCATAGTGTTCATCCAAACTTCATCCAGGATCTCCATCCTATCTATTTACTCTATTGTCCACTGACATGCTGGTCATAACTTCAAATTTTAGAGGTAATATAAGTAACTAACCACTGCTACACATGATCAAGTAGCTCGTAAAATAACATCTCATATAGATCATCATATAGGTTGGCTTGTACCCATTTTCTTAGATCCTATCCTTTGTATGTGGGATGATTTTACATGAAACTATCTTCCACTTACTCTAGCTAGTGATGGATATTATTGAGTGATAGTTAGAGAATCAATTTTTTGTACCATTATAGTAATGAAATTCAACATGAGTCTTGGAAATAGAACCAAAATGTTGTAAAAAAGTTTGTTAGATTGGATTTTGTGCTTAGTTATGTGCTTAGTTATCATACCAAGTTAGTTATAGACTTGATGTAGCTAGGTGGGAGCATAGTAGGTTTTGATGCACAACATTTGACACACTATTACATTGGCATTAGTTTCACACAAATCACAAGCCTAATGCACTCACTCAAAACATAATAGTGAAGGGACCAAGCCTGTGTTGGGATAGTTCCAACATGGTGCAACTTGGGTTTCAATAGGTTTTAGTCACTAGCAAGATGGGTTTAGGTAGCCTACCAATGCTAGGCTATTCTAGGGGAAATTTAAAAGGCATGAGCCTTTTCAAAGGCACAAGTCTTTAGGAGTAAGTTCATATCTAGCTAGATAGAGATCTTAATGGCATAAGCTATGGGAATGATTGGGGTCTAAGTACTCATTATTTAAGGTAGCACTCAAGGTACAGGTCTTAGAACCTTGATGCATTAAGGTTATTACACTCAATTTATTTTAGGTAGGCCAAAGTCATTATATGGCATGATAATGCCATTAGAGACCAAGGACAAAACTTTATACAATAATACATTCAAAGTAAGACTATAACATTGCATATATAAAACTAAGTCACAAACATAATACTTTGTAAACTATAATTCAAGAATCAACACTTCATTTCTTTAACAACATTCTCATTGATTTAAAATTTAACATATAAAGTTCAAGGAATATAAATAGAGCATATGCTCTTCCTTAGCATTACTCATGCCCAGTGGCTCACAAGTGAGCTTAGGTGACACATTCAAAATGGCTAACCTATCTAATACATATTACAAAGTGATATTAATGACTCTCTATTTTAATAGAGCTTCGTTGCCTTAGTCATCTCTATTTTTCCTTTAAAATAAGCCTTTTTATATAGGCAAATGGGCATCTCCTTGCTAGGTCATATGGGTACATTCCAAGTGGTGAGCTATCATTGAGGCTTGAAAGCCCATTAGATCCACTATGCTACCTAGGTTAGATGAGTGCATGTCATATTCTGAGCTATCACCGAAGAGTCACAATCCCACTTGCTCCACTCTTCTGACATCTATGCTTCTTGAGCTACCACATACAAGTTCCTGTAGGGAGGTTATTTAAAATTCAATGCCACACAACTACCTGCCAATTGGTGTGGGATCTTCAAGGATTCTTCTAGTTGGTGCCAAAAGTACAAAAGGGAGTAATCATTACATATGATTGCCTCATCATTGAGATCTGTCAAGTTGGTATGGTCCATATAGTTAGTACAAAAAGGGGCCCAACATGAATTTACACAATCTTAAATTTTATACACCATACCAAGTATAAATATAAACTAACATGATATTAAGAATTTTGGATCATAAACAACATACTACAAGATAGAACAAGCTAAAAAAAGTAGAGTAAACACTACACATGATGCATAGGTAAAATAATATTAGGAAAACAATAATAGAGTTAGTCTATTAATCTCTATCACATATCAAAACAATATTACATTACATCAGAGTACTATATATATCTTTTTACACTGTTTTATCTCTTTACATTATAACTTTTTGGCATATAAAAAGAAAAGAGTCACAACATTTTTCTATCTATTGCTTGCCTAACAAGGCCAAAGGCATCCAAAAGATCACATAGATGAAAAAATGATACCCTATGCACATCTCCCTACTCCACATCCAACATTTTCACATACTTAAACTATTATTTTGACTCGAGACAAAATTTAAACTCTGATCTTAGCTAAAATTGAAAAAGATTAGGCTTTCACAAAAGTGGTAGTAATCATTATAGGTTTTCTAGTTTTCCATAATTGCCTACCACCTTTTGAAATTTTCTAAAGACTAACATAACCAGGTGGCCATCCAAGTTAGGGGTATTCAACCAACCTGGCCCCACTTTGAATGCTTATGACTATATTACAAAGTAGATTTTTTTTTAACTAAAAAACTTGAACTATGCATTTGCCTATGGTGTAGGTTGTGGCTGCCTAGACTAAGCCTTTATATCCAACATTCTCTTTTAAAAAATTTCTTGGATCATTTTAGATGGAATGAACTTAGGTTCATCTATGATATGTACAATAGCTAGTTCAACCTATGAGAGTTCATGCTTGAGAATTTTCTAATTATCAAGTAGTTCTTACACCAAGGTAAGTAAAACATGTAGTAGAATTTGAATGACCATCAAATTATGCACATCTACTTCTTATACAATAATAAGGAAGTCTCTAACATTTGATAAATTAAGCTAGATATTTGACACAATATCATCTAACTTGCCTATAGTCCTTTGGGTTTAAATTACCATAAATGTGTTGTGCATTATCTCATTTTTATAAACTTATAGCTTCTTCATCATGGTATACCTAGATTTTATAGCTATTAAAATGCATCATTCAGTATTTCCCTAGTAGCCATTCAATCGTTCACTATATCTTTAGCTTTATCCACCATTGCAAACTTTGGTTTAGTTTAATCCAAGGATTTGTCAAGATGCATGCCTCCAATCAAGAATTCATATGCAATCTTCTTAGCCTAATGCACAGTAATATCTAAGACCCCCATAATATCTAAGACTCCCATAATTTTTCTCAAAACTCCCATTGCTCATTATCAATTTGTATTATAATAAAATACATGGTTGAATATTGACTTAAATATCTATTTTTATCTACACGACTATTCCACTTTGATACATGTTTGAAATGTATCTCCTAGGAGATACCTTCAAAGTAGGATGAATCAAGAATTGAAGTATGCAGTACATGTGTTTCATTATTTCTTAGGATTTTTCAATGTGATTTAATTAGGTACTAAAAATAAAGTATAAGCGGGGTTTTTAAGATTACCTGGAGATATAGATGGTTGGTTGTGCACCATTGATCAAGCTTTGTAGGAAATCCTCTTTGGCTAGGGAGGAATGACTTAAAAATAACAAGTAACCACTTGGACAAAATGGATCAATAGGAAGATGAGTGGGCTACCTGATTACAAACAAGTCTCAAGAAGTGGCATGCTTTCTCAGATGGATGTCAACCCACTATTTTCAATTAAGAAAGATGATAAAGATAAAAAGATAAATATTATAAGATATAAATGATGTAAAAGATAATTTGATAAATATAAATGATTATGAATTATTCAAGATAATAGATAAAATATACAAGATAGTAGATGCAGGTTTTGACAGGTTTTTAAGACTAAAAATGTTATGAAAATAGATTGCAAAAATGTTTTGAAAATTTAGTAGGGATAGATGATGATCTTATAGGATTAATTTCAATTCATATGGATTGATGTCAATTATATGTAAAATTATAAAATTTAAAAATAGACTATAATAATGACATGTATTATTAATAAAATAATTAAAACCAAATGTAAAATAAACACAGACAGACATAAACGACTATAGATTGGAAATGTAAATAAATTGAAATGCAATAATAACCTTTATGGCTGAAAATAAAACTTGATAATATGAGATAAATAACCTTAAAAATACTTTGATAAGATCTCTATCAGAGGTTCCACAAGATAATAGGGTGTTGATAAAGTTCGTACACTAGTTGTAATGAAATTTTGTTAGAGTTTCAAAGTCCAAAAGCACAGTCACCATCCATCTCAATCCATGGAAGTTTGTTTTGTATATATGGATTGATGTCTATCCAATATAATCATCATAAATCATGGAGGATCTACGTCTATCACAGAGGATTGATGTTGATTATCCCAATTTATTCAAAAGTTGGCTTAGGCTATTTTGAACTGCATGCCAAACTAAGTGAATGTAACACTAAGTTGTTTGCATGAGTTTTCAATGAGGGTAAGTTACTAGAAGGATTGTTTGGAAGGTTGGATGGGTTTTTTTTAATTTTATTTTATGAATTTTATGGTTAAGGATGGTAAAATAGAGTTAATTACTATATAACAATAGTAATTAACTCAATTAACCTATGCGGTGAAAGGTAAATGGGAAGGTAAATGTAACTAATTAAAATATTTACCCATGGGGGACACAATAAATAATAACATAATGAAGCATCACATTATTACACAAAGCTAGATAAAATTAGCATATACATTTAATTATTAAAGTGATAGCCTAAAATATGGTAGAATAGGGCAAGGGTGCTAAATTCTAGCATCTACATTTCCCCTTTTTGTGGAATGGTCAAGAGAATCAAGCCATAAGATAAAAATATCGAAGTATAACTTGAATAAATTTCCCCAACATGCCCTAATTTGATATGAGAATGTTTCCCCCTCAAACCAAGAACCAACAAAGGGAAAAATAGATGGATACTAGTTTGACAAAGGAGAGAAGAAGAGGGAGATAATGGAAATGGATACAAGAAAAATACAAATATATAAATGGGGGTTGATCGACTAAATGCACAAATGTAGCTCAGAAAAATGGACAAATGGATAGGTACCTAGCACAAAAAATAAGTGACAAAAAATTTCAATGCATCAATCACCAGGGTTAAGCTCGAATGAGGACTAAGGTAAATAGACAACAATATTTATATCCAAATAAGACATAAATTTTCCATGAATCACATGGGATTAAGATTTGGCACCAAGATAAAAAAAGATAAATGAAACTGAACCTAAGCTATTTGGGCTTGTAAAGGGGTTTCATCTATAGACTTATGTTTCAAAGTGAAATGCTCATGTTGACTTAGACTATGGGACTAGTAGGGGTCTAACTTCCACTAATTTAGGGTTTTGGTTTTTTGGTAAATAAAGACAAAATAAATGTAAAAAGGATGACTTAATTATCTTAGGACAAAAATGCAACTACTACAAAAGTTTAAATCAAAGCATAAACAAAGAGATCGATATGAATTCATATGAATCACAATCACCTTTTGATGTTGGTGTGGATAATAGTATGCTAGGATGGTAATGGATGGGTGAAATGGCATCATACAAATGTTGTGACCTAGTCACAAAAGATGCAAACTTGGATAATCAAGAAGAGAATGAACATAAAGGTTCAACTCCTTTAGAATGGGTTTGGATTAAGGTAATAGACACAAATGGATGAATTAAAAAGACACAAAGGGGGAACCTTTTCAAAAAGTTATTGACATGGACCATAGTGAACGTGAGGTTTATCAAAAGGTTAACTCCTTATGACTTTGCACTTGACACACTTGCGAAGGTAAATAAACACTTTTAACAAATTTGTAAAAGGTAAGCTTAGATTTCCTTGATTGGGTAAAAGAGGTGTGACATGTATGAAATAGCTGTGGTTATACGACCTATCTTATGTAAAATGTAATGTCCTTATAGGTAACTTAGGACAATCCATGGGCTAATCCACACTTTATATATAGGAGGCAAAATGATCGATTTAAGAAGTTTGCATAATTAGAGAAAACTGATCAAGGTAGGAAGTCTTCTATGGGATATATTGGAATTTGACTTTTTGATTTAGGGTCCTTTTATGCTTTTGGTTTGAGGCATTTTAGGAAGCTGATCAATGTAGGAAGCATCCAATTATTTTTATTTTTCTAGAACTATAACTAGCCATCCTTCAAGGGAGTGGTCTAGCTTTTGATTTATTTGATAGTTATCCTTTAAGGGATCAGTCTATTATATTTATGTAAATTATAATTCTTAGCATCTATCCTTCAAGGGAGTAGTCTACAATTTTTACAATGACCTTTTTGAGTAAGATATACCAAAAAAAAATATTTTTTGATGTGAATTGACCCAGGCTAGTCTTGGTCACCG
Organism: Torreya grandis; assembly: GCA_037957365.1. Taxonomy (NCBI): domain Eukaryota; kingdom Viridiplantae; phylum Streptophyta; class Pinopsida; order Cupressales; family Taxaceae; genus Torreya; species Torreya grandis. The sequence continues at coordinate 2,768,396 of JARHVA010001703.1, forward strand.
TCTAGAGAGTAAAATCAAAACACAAAGGGGGGAGGTAAATGTCAGATGGAATTAAGATGGTAAGTAAAGAGACAATGACCATGGGGTTCCTTCTTAAAAAGGTTGAATGTGTCTATGAGAAACATGCTATGAGTAGAGTTGAGGTGCTCACATTTAAGATTAGGCTAAGTGTCTATAATGGAAAAATCACATGATTCTTGCCATCAATTTCTCTTGATAATGAAAAATGGGTAAGAATGGGTTTAAATGACTTCTTTTGGATGATAAAGATCAAAGAAAAAGCTTGCACTAGACAAAAAATGTAAAAGGATCCTTGACCATGAAGGATTCAATTACAAAGACACATAAAGGGGGATAATTTTGAAAATAACCCATACTTATATGATCCACATCGACTCAAAGTAAAAATATTCCCCCAATGGGAAAAGAAATCGTAGCGGATGGGTAAAGGAAGCCTAGAGGGGAGAAGTCATCTTCATCCATTTCTGATAGCTTGCTAGTTGTTAGTTTATAGAGAACTTAAGATACAGGCGGGGGCTCAGGTGGGATGACCTTTAGAATGCCAAGAGGGTAGAAAGACAAATAATTTATACTGTGCTTAAAAATATTGTAAGGTTGAAAAATAAAAATGAGATGGATGGAATAGTTTTGAAATGTGGACGGATCCAATAAAATTATCTAATTATCCCTAACAGGAAGCTTCAATGTAGTGCTTAAAAAGGGATTATAATGTTTAAGATTCTGACCTAAACCTGATGACTTGTGTGTAGGAAACCTTTTGGATTATGTATGTGGTTGATTGGTTTGCCTAGTTTGGGTGATAGATTTAGGGATATTTAAATAATATAATTGATTGATTCCTAATTGAATAAATAAAACATGACTTTTTGGATATCGAAGAGACTTAATGTTTTGCATAAAGAGGATGCTAAATTGATTAGTTAACTTAGTTTTAGGTTGTTTTATGTTTGGTGATGGATTTATAAGATTGAAAAAGTAAAGTATACAATGGATCAAATTGGTTGATTTGGTCTAAAAAGGAGATAAGGCAAAAAAACTTTAACTCTCACCTAAAAGGAATAGGATCAAAGGTAACAATGTTGTCATTGTCAAATAGATGAGGGTGAGAAAACTATAGAGAAAATGAATTAGTTTGACCTATTCAGGTGGCTAACTTAACTAATTGGGGTTGAAAGGTTCCTTTACTATAGTAGCTAAGGATGGGTGGATAGGTTGAACTTGATCCATAAGATGGTTGATGACAATAGGGTCTTCCTTTGTAATTATGTTTAGAGCAAGATGTAAAAATTGAATGGATTCAATATATGTGTTATATAAGGTTTTGAAAACCTCCTTAGTAATAGGCTTACTAGGGATGGTTTTATATACAAAGACACCATGGCTTGAAGGATTTTGACTAGAAATGGGTGAGGTAACTGACACAAGAGGAAGACTAACAATAGATTATTGATTATACAAGGGATTTGGATTGACCACCACAAGATTACCATGATCAATAAAGTCTTGGAATAACCATTTGAAATATTTACATCTTTTCATTATATGACCCATGATATGATGATAGGGGCAAAATTTATTTCCCTTATACCAAGGTAGAATGAAATCATATGGTCTTAATACAATAGGTTTGATAGGAGGGAGTTGGATTATTGATGATTTTATCAAATTTTCCAGCACATAAATATATGGTTCCCCTAATGGAGTATACCATTGGGTAGTAGGTTTTGGAACTAATTCTAATGATTATCCCTATAAATAGGATGAACTAGTTAACTAGATTGGTACAGCTGATGGACTTGACAAGGTTGATTAGATAGGTTGTAAAGGTAAATGTTGAGATGGGAAAGAGGTTGAATGAGGTAAGGTAGGTTGAGATAATTGAAATGGCCATAATAATGAGTCATTTACTAATAATAACATGTTTGATATAAATCTTAGTGATATAGCCTTTCTTGATTAATGTAGGCTTCATTGTACTTTAAAACATGGTGAATTATATTGTCTAGAATTTGACAATGCTTTTGAAGCTTTTCAAGAAGAGTTAGACAATTTTGAAGTTGTACCTAATAAAGATAATGGTTGAAAGGTTGGCCCTCAAGAGGGTTGTAGTGGTTGAATCAAAAATTACTATGATTGGGGGAATAATTACTCTTGAAATAGTTAAAAAGGTTAGAATAAATATTGATAAGGTTGGGGATATTGTAGAAAGGTGTGTGGATAATAGTTAAATGATATAGGATAAGGCATGAATTGAGGTTGACTTGAATTAACCAAGTAATAAAAACTTGAACTATAGGGTAGTGAGAATTCACTTTATCCCTTAGGTATCATAGTATAAACAGAGTAATTAATATACTCATGAGATGGAAGAGAAACATGCACCACATGATTGGCAAGGTAATCACTCAATGCTTGAGGACTATTATCAAGGGTTTTGGATAAGGTTTGATAGGAGATCCTAAAGGTTTCCCCCATTGGTGAGGATGAGTATCTAATAGTTCTTGAACCTATTACAAAGTTATAACTATAAAGATAGACAAATGGACCAAGTTGTACGATGGTGGAAGATTTCAAACCTTACATACTCAAACAAGCAAAAGATAACAAAAATAAATTAAAAAAAACCTATACTAAAAATGTTAAATGCTTAGGATTCTTTGATTATGTTACTTTTTGACTATGTGAAACTTGATGTTAAACTTGATTGGTCTTGGATAGGGTACTAGAAATAGACGTCTAAGGATGGTTTTAGGATGTTTATTTGCAAACCCTATATATACCCTAAGGTATGTGAGGTGTAATATATACTAGTTATGGTACATGGATTGGTACTTGGGGCTCACTCCCCTCACATCACAATCCCATATCCAATATGGGTGCTTAGCCAAGATATACCACTCAACTAGGTTTTATACTTAGCTAGAGTACTGAGTTGGTACTCCACTTGATGATTAAATCTAAGTGAAAGCACCATGAATAAATCTCCCCACTTGATGATGAAATCCAAGTTGGTTCACTTTTTCAAGTTTTGGTGTGATTTTTGATTTTTTGGTTTGGTCGTGTGTGATTGATTTGTGGACTAATGGATTGATTAACCACTTAATTATTCTAGATAGACTAGTTCAAGCAGACAAACTATGAATGTAGTTCATTTTTAAGCCAAAATAATATTTTGATCTGATTTGGATATAGATAAAGAATTTAACTCAATGCAAAATAAATACACATAAAATGCAAATCCTATGCCTATGATGATTTTACTTTAAAGAAGAAAATACTGTGAAAGTTATTTAATTGGAAGGAAATGTAAAAGAGGATGAAATTCACTAATGAAACTACAAGCACATGAAAGAACAAAATAAAATGACCTACTATTGATCCCATTGGGTGTGCCAGAATGTTTTAGTATTTTTTATGCTTTTTTAATGTGATATAATTAGCTACTAAAAATAAATTATAAGAAGGGTTTTTAAGATTACCTAGAGATATAGATGGTTGGTTGCACACCATTGATCAAGATTTGTGGGAACTCCTCTTTGGTTAGGGAGGAATGACCTGAAAATCACAAGTAAACACTTGGACAAAAATGGATCAGTAGGAAGATGAGTGGGCTGCCTAATTATAAACTAGTCTCGAGAAGCAGCACACTTTCTCAGATGGATGTCATCCCACTATTTTCAATTAAGAAAGATGATAAATATTACAAGACATAAATGATGTAAAGGATAATTTTATAAAGATAAATGATTATGGATTATTCAAGATATCAAATAAAATATACAAGATAATAGATGTAGATTTTGAAAAAAATTTAAGATTGAAAATGTTATGAAAATAGATTATAAGAATGTTTTGAAAATTTAGTAGGGATTGATGATGATCCTATAGGATCAACATCGATTCATATGGATTGACATTGATTCTATGTAAAGTGCTAAAATTTAAAAATAGACTATAATAATGACTTGTATTATTAATAAAATAATTAAAACTAAATTTAAAGTAGACACAGATAGAAAGAAAACTATACATTGGAAATGTAAATAAATTGAAATGTAATACTAACCTTTATGGCTGAAAATAAATCTTGACAAGATGAGATAAATAACCTTCAAAATCCTTTGATAAAATCTCCAGTATAGGTTCCATAAGATAGCAAGGTGTTGATAAAGTTTATACGTTGGTTACAATAAAATTTTGGTAGATTTTTGAAGTCTAAAAGCATAGTTGGTTAGGCTAATTTGGTCAAAAGTTGGCTTAGGCTATTTTGAACCAAATGCCAAACTAAGTGAATGTAACACTAATTTGTTTGCATGGGTTTTTAATGAGGGTAAGTTGTTGGAAGGGTTATTTGGAAGGTTGGATGGGTTTTGTTTTTATTTGATTTTATGAATTTTATGATTAAGAATTGTAAACCAAAGTTAGTTACTATTTAACAGTAGTAATTAACTCAATTAACCTATACGATGAAAGGTAAATGGGAAGGTAAATGTAATTATTTAAAATAATTACCCATGGGGGAAACAATAAAGAATAACATAATAATGTATCAAATTAATGCACAAAGGTGTATAAAATTAGTGTCTACATTTAATTATCAAAGTGATAGCCTAAAAGATGGCAAACTAGGGCAAGGGTGCTAAATTCTTCCATCTACAATATGATATCAAAAGCTATTTTTTTTGGATTGACATAAACCTTGTCGTTAAAAAAAATGCCATACATTACATTTTTTACATTTTTAGGTTTTAACATAACCCCATGCTTATATTCTAGTATAAATATAGCTTTATCTCCTACATATAGGTATAAATTGGACTGATTTTAAAAATAACCTAATTAACAACTCTTCTCATGATTTTTTCAAATCTCTAGGATGAAAAATCATACATCAATGTCTTTCCAATGTGGAGACTATATTTATCTCATAAACAATGGTAAGGTCATTAGTGAAGGAATAAGACACAATGTGGCAGGTCTAGATGTTGAATCTCTGAACAATAAATCTCACTTCTACATGCCATAATGTGGAAATAACTATTGGATGTGTAAGTGTTAATGTGACTAAAGATTTTGATCTAACTCTATTGCTTCCATTTCCTACAAAATTTTTGGAAAATTTAGGGGATTTAGTTGTTATTTTTACTATATGTATCATAATGATGATGCAACACATCACAAACAAGTTTTCTATAGATAGTGACATGGAACAAAGAGAAAAAAATTGAGTTTAGTTCTACATAGACAACCATTGCATCAAGAAAACCCTTGGTTGGATTCATTTGTTTGATATATTTATGATCCTACCACATTTCAAATCCTAAGAAAAAAATTTGTTAGGAAATGGGTACATTTTTTGCATAAATGTACAACTCTTGAAAATGATGAAAAAATTGCTTTTGGTTATGTTAAATTTACACAACTAGGGGAGATTTTTGGTTGCATTCCTATCCCAATGTTAGAAAATGAATTAAGAATTTACATAAGGCATGTTATACAACATTGTGAGACTCATAGTATAGAGGAAACTGAAACATCTATCATTAGATGGACTTCCAACAAAATAGTGGGCACTAAGAATTGTAGAGCAATCATTTTACCATGCATGGCACCAAAGGAGAAAGAAATTGGAAATTTTTAGGATGTAATGGATAATGAAATCACTCTTTGCCTAAAATTCCTAGTTAAAATGCATCCAAAAAAATTAGCTCATTCCTACAAATATTCGAGCTCAAAAATAAGTCACCCAAACACTTCACTCAGCTAAGTGGAGTTTGATGAAAGCATAGATAGTGATATTTCAACAATGTATGCAGATAATTGTTAAACCAAAAAATATTTTCAGTCAATATTGTCATTTGAGATTATAAAATATGCAAAGATGAATTTGTTTGATTCAACCATAATAGATAGGAGGCAACATGTCTTGGATGCCCTTTCTACTGATTTGTTTAAGAAAAATAAAAAAAAATAGCATTGATTTTTAGGGTACAAAGATTTGTTTGGAAGCTTAGCTTAAAATATATGGATTGAAGAGAAGTAGCTTTTTTGACATTCAAAATTGTCACAAAGATAGGGACCAAAATGCATTATATAGAGGGAAATTTTGATAAAATCCATAAAAGAAGACAATGAAAGCTAAAGATTTGTTGGACCAATTGGTGGATGATTTTGTATATGTTTCTCCACAACTAATATGCCAAGTAGATATAAACAACTCATGAAAAAATGTTTGACATCTTCCAACATATTTCACTCAATAATTTATGAGGTGCCACATCAATGCACAACTACTAGATATGGAATATGAGCCAATATCCTAGCCAAAATTCAATAACATGTGGAGAACTAATTTTCATGATGTGACCATTGCCATGTCTGATGAATTTACTGGGTGAAAAAAATTCATCTTGTTGACTCAAAAAAAATACTCTAGGTCCCTCTCTAGAGATCAGAGAGAGTGTATCAATCAAATATTCATGATTCACTCAAATAAAATACTTTATATAAGACAAATGTATTACACACATAAATGAATGTCATAGCAATACCCTAAAGAATACCTTAGTGTCATTCATGATAATGTGGAACATTAAAAAAAATTGTGCTAAGGATAGTGACAAAAAGCAAAGTAGTTACCGATAGAATATTAGAGTTGTCAATGGTAGGGATTATAACACATGGTCATGGTGTAGGTATATATGGGCATTTTTTTTACTGTACATTCTTGGAGGGTCTAACTTTACTATCACCTCATTAAATAAGTACTTCAAGGATATGGAAACAACGGTGATAGATACTTATGGATCTTTACTATATAAACTTCAATCTTCAAAATATCTATTGTATGATGCACTTTTGTCGAACAACTGCTACCCTAAATGCAAGAAATATAGAGAAGAACAATCAATTGGTGTCTTCTAGGAACTTCCATCTAGGGTATACCTTCAACTAGATAGCTATTGTGGGAAAAATAAGAACAGGTACTTCCATCCATAATTATATTTAAAAAAATTCAAACCTTATATGGAACTAATGTTATATTTACAAATTCACAAATTCATATTTTTTGTAGAGGTATGTGTTACAATATTTATCTATCCTTGTCTACAAAGGTGTTTTTTCTCAATGTTGAGGTCAGATTTCTACCTATAGGACATACCCATGAGGACATCAATGACACATTTAGAAACCTATCTGAATGTATATAAAGGGAAAATGTATGGAGTGTGGTAGAGATTATAGACACTTATAGGACGTGTAAAAATACAAGAAACTTCACACCATATTTGATTGAAGACGTAGTGGATTTCAAATAATATGTTAATAGTTACCAGTTAAAGGGAAGAAATGAAATAGTAGGCTTGACAAAAGGTCAATACTTTATTCTAAATATGGAGCAAGGTCATTCCCTTATGTGTTATAAAAACTCTATAAGAGAAAAAAAATTGGTCCCCATTTGATTACATTATGGGGAATAAAAGAAAATAGTGAACCAAATGTTTTAGAAGGTAATCTGACAAAAATATATTTTAAAGACTTGAAAAATAGAGAAATGTCTCAAGATTCCATTGTTACAATAGACTCAAATAGAAGTATAAAAAAGAGTGAAAAAGAAATTAAATATAACTTGAATAAGTATGTACAAAAATTCAATGAATTTGGTTTGACCAAAAATAGTAAGTGGAAAGATCTAACATATTACTTCCAAAACATCCATGACATAATGAAAGAAGATGTGTTCCCTTCTGAAGTTGAGTGCATAGGAGATTTTTTGGCCTAGAACTCATCACGACATAACCCTACATAGAGATATACACAAAATGGTTCATGATAAGGCCTTTGATTTTGGAGTAGCATCTACAGATACATATATTGGTCTAAGAAGCAAGAGAACAAAAATTACATTTGATCCAGCTCAATATGTGCAAAACATAGATATGTTATTTGTCAGACCTAATGATTCTATAGGAGTGGAATACACAGTATAGGTTAATAGAGATAAAAACAATATTGAGATACTACAAAAAAATGGGGATATAGAATGAAGGGTCAATTTAGCTTGGTTCATCCCAATTCATGTAGGAAAAAAAGATGTTAAAGAAGGAAAAATTTATTCAAGCTACTTAGAAAAGAAATGGAAGTCAAACCCAACTAACACATTTTTACCATCCATACTCATATATAGTATCATCTATGTTTAGAAACCAAATAAAAATTAGAGAGGTCATACACTTGTTCTCGCTGATTTTTTGAAAGGTATTGTAATAGACTATTTGAATGCATCTTCCCACTAGGCACTAACAAAAATAGTGATTATAGGATTAAGAAATTTTAAATAGTGTTTCCTTAATTTTGGAATGAGAAATATGAATGTTTTTTTCAAAATTAGTCCATTTTTTGAGAATGTATAATGTTTTATAGTTTTATTTAGTTATATTTATTTTTTAGTCACACTTCACTTTTTGTGTCTTGGAAAATACACTTAGGCATTTGAGTTTTGTAGTTTTTACTACAACAATTCAATATTTTGATAACTATGCATTTATTTAGTAACATTTAACTGTTGGAACATCCACTTCACATTTTAACATCCTTCAAAATGGTTTTCAACAAATAGTATTCATAATTTGCACATCTAAGAATTTACACTTTGGCTTTTGTGTTTTGAAAAATACACTTCAACGTTCCTGTGTCTATGAAAAGGTCTTAGGGTTTTATGCCTTAGAATGTCCCACTTGTGCATCAAGATTTATTCTTTGGCATTTGCATATTGAAAAATGTTATTCATATTTTCACTTCGTACCCAAGATTGTATCACATGGCACAATTTCAATAACTCATTTATGTAGAAATATGACTAATTTGAACAAAAGTCCCAAACAATGTAAGCACTTGATATTATAACATGCATCACAATATTGGTAACTCAACTATGTGGGAGATTATATTAATAATATAATAATAAAACATTGTGATTAACACATGGTAAGCACTCAAATATGAGATAAAATTTTATGGTCATGAGGATGTCACTTGAATCATATTAAACAGATAGTTCATGATCCAATCAACTAATGACATGTGGCATCCCAATCATCCTAACTGTTCTAAATCACATATTGTCTGGGTGTGTGATTGATGTATGAATTATTTTTCCTTAAATAAATTAACCACCAAGTCTTATAATATCTATAAATGCATGGTATGTGAATCAGTTTGAATGGTCAAATATTTTGAACTTATTATAAGTATATAATATAGACGTGATTTATTTGTTATAAGTCCAAGTAATTCTTGATGAAGTCTAATTTATTTATGATATTTTTCAACTACTAATTATAATGATCATTTTAAATAATTTGGAATTATCATAGATACATTATATGGATGTGATTTATTTTTAATAAGTCCAACTTAATCTCTATATAGTCCAATTTAATCTTGATATAGTCCAATTTATTTCTGATAGTTTTAAAAAAATTAGATTGTTGATAAATCCAAATTATGTGAAATAGTCTTTTTGGGACCCAATGTTATCATACATGCATATGATTCAATGGTACATTACCTAGACATGTTCTTATATATGCCACATGGTTCCATTCATAGATTATTTAGTTATCTTCTCCATTTGATGTGAGGTAACTCCAAGTTACTATCTTTTCCTCACCTCAAATGGGGGGCATATTAATGGGGGCATGTCATACAGTCATGTTATCTAAATCTGGCATAGTTTTAGATATACATTAGGGGCATGCATTGGAAGCATGTTATCCACACTTATTCAATATTCAATACACTTAGATTATAGTGGGGGCATGTTTTGGGAACATGTTTTCCACTTTTTTTTAATAAAAAAACTAGGGGTAAAAAATTTATTAAAACTCAAAAAAACATAGTACAATGCAGACACCGGCCAAAGCCCAGAAAACCAACAAACACACCAGAAACTGACTCAAAAACCAACATTACTCCCTTATACCAATCCTATCCTTAGAAAAAATTCTCTCTAGATTTTGCCTGACCTCTATCGGCAACAATGCCTCCTCATCCACCTTCCACTCTTCCATCCCTTCCAAAGCCCACCTAGCCGAGCAATCAACCATCCTATTCCACTCTCTCAAAACATGGGTAAAAATCATAGAATCCATGAACAAACTAACCTGCAAAATCTACTGAACAATTAAGGATATCTGCCAGCTCATCTTAGTAGTTTGTCTTTCTAGGATCATATTGATCATAATTAGTGAATCGGCCTCACATATCACTTTACGCCATTCTAGCTTGTAAGCTCTCCTCAAAGCATATAAAACGGCTAGGCCCTCCATCCTGTTAACTATCTATTCTCCCCTATGAGCTAAGAAAATAAAAATAACCGAACTCGAGGCATCCCTCGCTATCCCTCCAATACCAGCTAGACTTGGGTTACCTCTAGAGGAGCCATCTATATTAATCTTTAAAAAATATTTGGGAGGAGGTGTCCATCTCCCACCTCTCTACACTCTATGCTTCCTTCCCCCACTTTTCCTGACACACACTACACCTGGAGAAAAATCCTGCATCCCAAATCTGTTGACTAGCTCTGCATCACTCTTAGCCATAGGCAATGCAACCTCACTCTTAGCTTCAACCATTTCTTGAATCATCCTGATGATTTGACTCCACACTTGATTAACTTCCAGCCTTTCATCATTAAAAATTCTTCTATTCTGCTCCAACCAAACCTGCCAAAGCAAAAAGATGGGACCTATGAACCAAACATCTTACAGGAAGCATACAACAGGGGGTGGATTACCAAGCTTCGACCAAAATTCAGCCATGGAGTAGGCATGTACACATCTGCCTCTCCACACACCCCACCAAGCATGCCACAGCCGGTAAGTGAACTGGTAGCTCAAAAAAATGTGGGACAAACTCTCTTCCTAAGCGTCACACAAAACATAATAGGATGGCCCAGCAAAGCCCCTCTTTATGATGTTTTCCCATGTCAGGCAGTGGTTCCATGCTAGCATCCATATAAATCAGTTGCACTTAGGCCACGAAAAGTTACTCCAGGTCTACCTCCACCAAGTTACCTCCCTTCCCTCCCTAAAATTCTATGTAACAAGTTCTTGGTACCCAATCGAAACTAAATATTTCCCTTTGGGATGTGGGGACCATGCCAAATCATTAACACCTCTAAGGGTGCAACAAGTGCACCCAGCCAGTATCTTCTTTAGCTCCGCACACTCCACCTCCATGTCCCTAATTGGCCATTCCTCCAAACCCTTCCATCTTGCTTTCGTAAGCTGATCCTGATGATCAAAAGTTTTGAAGTCACTTACCCTATACCAGCTGACCTCATAGAATCTCTATGATAGAGCTTGTAGATGAGGTACTATGACAATATGGGGGGGGAAACCATCCCATGAGTCATGCCAAAACTGTGCCTCCAGCCCACTTTTGCAAATCCAAAATAGACCTCTTTTTATCAGGTCAGCCCCTTTCTTAAGCGTGTCCCATATCACCGACCCACTCCCCATCAAACGGTATCTTGGAATATCCTTTTGGGAGTTCCCAAGAAAATATTTATGCACCAAAATTTTAGCCCAAACTCGGTCCTGCTCAATGCACCATCTCCAGTATAATTTGGTTACCAAGGCTGTACCTGCCATCATGAATTGTCTAAGACCCAAGCCACCTAATCTCTTCAGGCTATAGACCACCTCCCATCTAATGAGACTCCAATTCATTGAGGATAGATTACCAGCCCGCAAAAACTATCTAGCCAGGGAGTCTAGATCCTTAACATAGCTAGCGGGTGCCACCTGTAACATGCACCTATAAAGGGGGAGGGCCTGGACCACATACTGAATCAATTAGACCTTTCCCACAAAAGATAACCATCTATGGGTCCAATGATTCACCTTGGCCCTAAATTTATTCAGAATCACCTGTCAAGACTCCTTGGAATGTCTTCTCGAAGTGACAAGGATTCCAAGATACATAACCGAAAGGCTACCAATTTGAAACTGGAAAATTTTGGCCACTCTCCTTTGAATAACCAAAGGCATGTTGAAGAATAAAATGGAAGATTTATCCTCATTGATAACCTACCCTGAGGCTGTTAAGTAAGCATCTAGGCATCTATGGGTATTATTTGCCTCTCTCATGGTGGCCACTCCCATCATGGCCACATCATCCACGAATTGGAGGTGTGAGAGAATAGGTAGGCCACCTCCCCATTTCCAACCTTGAATCTCCCCCTCCCTTGTATACTCTCTAATCCATCAGTCTAAACCCTCTGCCAGGAGAAGAAACAAATAGAGGGATAAGGGTCTCCCTGCCACAATCCCCTAGCTGCCCTAAACAAATTAGAGTGTTCTCCATTGACTAGGATAGAGAAAGAGGTCGAGGTAACACAGCTCATGACCCACTCAATCTACTCCTTCTCAAAGCCAAAAGCCTCCATAACCTTCTGAAGGAAGGACCACCAAACCCTATCATATGCCTTTGACATGTCCAACTTAATAAACATTGCCTTTTCTTTAGACTTGGACATCGAGTGTACTACTTCCATAGCCATCACTATACCATCCAAAATCTACCTGCCCTCCACAAAACTACTTTGCTCTTCCAAGATCAACTCCTTCAAGCACTTCTTTAACCTTTCAGCAATCAGCTTTGAAAGAATTTTGTAATAACATTACAAAGGGATATGGGGTGAAATTGGCTGAAGCAGTCAGCCCCCTCCCCCTTCGAAATGAGGGCCAAGAAAGTAGAATTCATTGCCTGCAACATCTGTCTGTTAGTCTAAGACTCCTGAACCACCGCTAGTAAATCCCCTTTAATAATTTCCCAAAATTTTTGGTAGAACTCAATCAAAAATCCATTCGGTCCTAGAGCCTTTCCTTTCTTCATCAAAAAGATAATTTTACTTAGTTCCTCTACCATTATAGGTCTCCTTAGCTTTTCCTTCATGTCTTGAGACATAATAGAGGGAATACAGGATAAGATCAAACCCTCCACAGCCTCATCCCTCTACCCTTCTTCCTGGAAGAAGGTGCTGAAATACTGCTCTACCTCATTACAGATATCTCTAGTTGAAGAGACTACCTCACCCCTTTCCGTAACTAGAGAAGTGATCACATTTTCATGACGCCTGGATTTGACCGAATTGAAGAAGAATGCGGTGTTCCTATCTCCTTCTTGCATCTAATCAATCCTGGCTTTTTGTTTCAAAAAAATTGCCTCTCTCAATTCCCACTCCTCTAAGGTTTTGACCGCCTTTGCTTCCTATTTCAACAAAGACTCTATCAGGCCCTCATCTCTGATCAATCTAGTAATGTCATTTAACTCTTCTTGTGCCCTCTTCTTCTCCTTGAAGATTTTCATGAAGTTGTGCCTGTTCCATCTTTGGAGCTAGTATTTAATGAATTGGAGGAGTTTTACAAACACATACATAGCTGTCCCAGCCGCTGGTCGACCAACTCTCCACCACTCAGTAATATGGCCATACAAGTCCTGGTCTCGCAACCACATAAGCTAAAATTTGAAGGGTAGCTTCTGTTTCTTGAGAGTAGAAGAGATGTTCAGCTTGATTGGCTAGTGATCCAAACCCCACCAATCTAAAATTTCAAAGTTGAGCATCCAAATGCCACCCACCCAGAAACAGGATGCCAAAAATCTGTCTATATGCTCTACTATGTAACTATTACCCAACCTTCTGTTATTCTAGGTGAATCGACCATTACTCGGTTTGATGTCCACCAAATTTAATTCTGAAATCTTGTCATTAAGAAGAAAAGAAGATGGCTCCAATCCGGTGTTTCCACCCCTCTTTTCTGAGAGATCCAGAATCGCTTTAAAATCTCCAACTATGATCCATGACAGATAAGGGAACTCTTTACGAACCAGCTTAATGCTATTCCAAACAAAAATCTTACCTTGCAAATCATTGGGGGCATAGACATTCGATAGAAGTACATACTCCCATGAGTATGTACATAAGGTGACCATGGATAATGATGATCTGAATGCCATCCAAGCCACTGGTTTAACCTTACTTGGATTCCAAAAGCACGCCAATCCGCCTGCTGTCCCATAAGCCCCAATGCATTGGCATAACCCTTGTCCCCATATCCTCAGAGCAATATCCATCATGTACTCCACTATTACTTTGGTCTCTTGAAGAAAAAGAATATCTAGATGTTGACTTCTGACTAATTCATGAATAGATTTTTGTCTAGGGCCGCTATTCAGGCCCCTAACATTCCATGATATAGTAATCATTTTGAGGGAGGCAGAAAGTGTGCATCTAAGGTCTTAACTGACCCTGACTCAACTAAATTCTCTTCAATCATCTTAATTCTTTCCATGTCTTTTTTCCTTCCCACTTTCACACTTTTTTCTGAAGCTCCCTTCTTGCTTTATTTTTGAAGAATTCCTAGGCAGCGCAGAGACTTCCCTCACTTTTCTGTCTCTTCCACCCCTAACTGTGATGCCTTCTCCCCAGCCTCTGTGCCTTGTAACCTATCCTCTGCTACCTCTGTTGTATTCTGCCCTCCCCCTGTCCATCCAAGATCATAGGTAAGGGAGCTTCTGTTGGTTTCCCTAGAGGAAGTGAGGTGACATTTCTAGCATTTTCATACTCCTCCATCAACTCTTCCCTAATAACTAGACCTGGATTAACCTCTTGTTGTCCCAATTCCTCCAAAATCTCAAATCTATTATAGGAATCCTCCTCTTGTCGCTCCATTAAGGTTCTCTTGTAACCTCTATTTTTTCTCTTGGTTTTAGCCTGCATGAAACTGTCTGAGTCCTTACCTCCCCCACCTCCAGTCTTCTTTCCTTTATCCTCAGCTGCTTCCCTATTCAAAAGAGGTGAAGGAGAAGGTTGTTGCTCCTCCAATTTATTCTTTGGGCATCTTCTAACCAGATGGCCATACTCATGACATAGGTAGCATCTAAAGGGCAAGGTCTCATAGTCTAATTATTATACCCATGAGTATGATCTTGAACACATTTCTAACGCATCTGGTAAAGGCCTACTCTGGTCAATTTCTACACAAATTCTCACATATGTCATGATTTTCTTACCTAGAGTTTGTGAAGATGATCCCACGGATTTTCCTATTAACGAAGCTATCATTAGTAGAACATCCTCCTGATAGCATTCAATCAGCATTCATGGAAGGTGAACCCACACTGGAACTCTGTTCAAAAGCTCCTCTATAGGGTTAAAACCTGCATGCCACGGTTTCAGGAAGAGACCAGCCTGTTATAAAAGTACGGCCCTCCTTCAAACACCCAGTTTCTATCCTCCAAAAAATTGAAAGTGACCATAAAAAAGATATTTTCCAGCAACACCAATTCCATCTCTCCTACTGGCTCCCATGCCCTACGAGCCCAATTCTCTAGGAAAGGGAGAGATACTTTCATCCCTAAGAATTTGTAGTACAGAGAATGTTTGGAGTAATACTCCACATCTTCCGCTATCATGTCAAACAGAATTACCAACTTTGGCCTTTCATTGCAACATTCCATGCATCCATTTACCTTAGTGATTCATGATCCTCCTATTGAGCCATTATCCTATGCCCCTGTATTCTGGTTAGAAACTATTACTTCATTCTAGCTTCATGTCCCTGAGAACCCCTGCCTACCACTTCATTGAAGCTTCTTTCCCCCTTGAGTTTATTTTGTCCCTACTATTCCATTTCAACGCCTCCACAAGGTCCTTCCCCCTCCTACAGACTCCCTTCTCTTCCTCCTCTCACTCCTGGACCGCCCTACGCCTGTGCAGCTATAGTAAAGGCATCTATAAGATAGGGCACGACTGCCCTAGCTTAGCAGTGAGTTGCAGCTCTCACCCTTTCTCACCATCGCCCTACCAATCAGTTATCCTTGGAATTTAGAATAATTCATGCCAATATTATTTTCAAGGTATGTTCTCCACATTGGAACTTATATAAATTTTTAAATTTATCCATACATAGTGGGGTCATGCTCTAAAATCATGTTCTCCATAATTACTTTCTTAAGGGGCCAAAGCATACAATTACCTGATTTAGATACATAATTATGGTAGAGTTATATACATAGATATCATTTTTATACATAGTTTCATCATGAGACAAAGGACTATTTCATATAATTTGGACTCATACCCACTAAAGTGGAGTGGAATTTTTTTTTTCCAAAATAATTTTCTTATGTTTCAAATAAAATGGATTGTTTCAAACAATTTGAGCCATAGATCATTTTAAATGAATTGGACTATTTTGAATAATTTGGACGTATACCATGTAAAGTAGAGTGGAGAAAATTTTCTCCAAAAAATAAATTTCATATATTCTAAATAAATTGGAGTATTTAAAACCATTTGAAAATAGATAATTTTGATAAAATTGGGTTATTTTCAATAAAATGGATTTATACCCAGTAAAGTGGAGTGGAGAAAATTTTCTCCAAACTACTTTTCTTATGTTCTAAATAAAATGGACTATTTCAAACCATTTGGGCCATATATCATTTTGAATGAATTGGACTATTTTAAATAATTTGGACTTATACCATGTAAAATAGAGTGGAGAAAATTTTCTCCAAAAAATAAATTTCATATATTCAAAATAAATTGGAGTGTTTAAAACCATTTGTAAATATATCATTTCGATAAAATTGGGCTCTTTTAAATAAAATGGACTTCTACCCACTAAAATTGAGTGAAGAGAATTTTCTTCAAAAATAAATTTGTTATATTCAAAATAAATTGGACTATTTCAAAGCATTTGTGCATGGATCATTTTGAGTAAATAGGGCTATTTTGAATAATTTATACTTATACCTATAAAATGGAGTGATTCAGAAGAATATTTTCTCCAAAAATAAATTTTGTTTATTCCAAATAAATTAGATTACTTCAAACCATTTGAGCATACTGATCATTTCAATTAAATTAGGCTATTTTAAATAACTTGAAATTATACCCACTAAAGTGGATTGGAGAATATTTTCTCCATAAATATGTTTTCTATATTCCAAATAAATTGAATTATTTTAAACTATTTGGTAGCAAATCATTTTGAATAGATTGGACTATTTCAAAATCATGACATATTTTTGGGCCTTCATACTAATCATTGATCTTTTAAAGTTACTTCCATTACTGGGACACGTGACACCATTTGATTGGAAAAATTATGGACAAAAAAATATTAATCAATCTAGTTCATTTACATAATAAAATATCCTGACAATTATTTGTTGTTCATTTGGAAGATCTTCTGAATGAACAAGTGTCAATATACTAATTCAATAATTTCAAGGAATCTCTAACTATAAATCAAATTGCACTAATAACCAGATCAAAGTAATTCTAAATTAAAATCAATTATTTTGAAATTAATTGAACTATTTTTAAAAATAATTTAAATTGATTTGTATGAAATTGATGATAATGATAAATACACTTGAAATAATTAGACAAAGTTACATCTTCCTAAACATTGGTTCACAACTACTTGCATGGATTTTTTGCTTTCTCCCAAGAATGTGATGATTGACATAATTTTGATTCTTCAATCCTTTTCATCTTTCCAACTTCCATTTCTAGTATATCTACTTGATGTAACATAACTCATTTTCAATTTTTGATTTGTAACACAATTTTGAGAATTACAATCAATAAATAATGTGTTGGTAATTGAAAAATCATCTTTGAAGGTCCCTTAAAAAATAATTTCATCCAATTTATTTATATTTATATTGAATGACTTATAATATTTTTCCCCCTAAACAAACATGAAATTTGAACTTGTGTAACCCATGGCTTGAATGAGTATCCTCAAATGATTATCCTCTATCATTGACCAAATGCCAACATGAGAAAAAGAATGCAGTGCTACGTTAAAAATTTCATTGGAATGATCTTGAATATAGTAAGACATATTTTAAATTTTATAATCTTATTTTTTTCCTGTATCATGCATTTGCATATCTTTTATTTTGTGCACAACAAATAATAAGTCATCCAACCCTAAAATCAATAGTTTTTTAGAAGGCAGTTTTCCTCCTTTGAAATTCCTACAATTTGTTAAAAAAGAAATGAATAATTTATTTAAAATATTATATTTCAATTAGATATATAACATGAAATTTTTATAAGAAAATGTTTTACATGTTACTAGACTAGTCATTGATGCAATTTTGATTTGCATTTCTTATTGTAATATAAAAGCATAATGCATTTCATATATATATATATATATGTATATATATATATATATATATATATGTATATATATATATATATGTATATATATATATATATGTATATATATATATATGTATATATATATATGTATATATATATATATATATGTATATATATATATTATAAAGATCCATATAAACACATATAAATATAATTACATGCTTAGACACATTGTAACTATAATATTGATTATACACGGATGTACCATTTATGTTGCTAGTTTTGTAACACACATGCATATAAAAGTTCATATTGAATCCTTATAACTTGACCATGAATGTATCATAATCTGAATCAATCCTATTTTACAATAACTCATTTCTCATAAACATTGATAGGAATTTAACATTGATTAACCAACATCTATATTATTATAGTAATGAAAACATGATCAACCAACATCTATATTTATATGTTTATGCAACCCATCACATTAAATAAAATAGGATTTATAGTAGCTCTTGTAAGCCATAGTTCACTATCACTAAATTAAAATGAATATAATACACTTTAATACTTGAACCCCATTCATATACTTATAATAAGACACATCAAATTAAAAATGGTTTGAATCAATAGAAATATAATTGTTTCTAGCATAATATACTTTATTGTTTTTTTATTGATAAAGAACACATGGATACTCTGCATCAAAATGTATTGTATTGAAGACATAATATAACACATATTATGTTATTTTAAATTGGGTAACTTAAACATGTAAATAGCATTGTAATGGGTAAATTAAACTTGTAAACAACATTTTAATGGGTAAATACAACCACATTCAGTCAACACAACAATAAAATGAACCACACTTCCAAATCTCAAGATGATGCAAGTCTATATTTTATTGTCTTCTACAATCTCATGTCCATGAAGAAAAATTAAATTGTAATGTGTTTACATAAATAAAGATAAATAATATATTCTATACTTGGATGAAATTGTATAATTACACATTTTTTGAAAGGGCTTTTCACCTTTTTTTTGCCTTTTTTTAGTTTTTATGGGTGCACTCTTTCCTTGAATATTTGGTTCTTTATTCCCTATAAGGTATTAAATAATGTAGTAACTAAAAATTCTCCTTAATAAATAATTGATTTGATATTTGTATTTTAAAAATGTGTCTTGTTGTAAAGTTTTACCTTATGTTGTTTTCATGGAGGCACCAACTAGTAGAGCTATGGCATGGGTTACTGTATTGTAGACACAAAGTGCTAGAGCTATGTTGTGAACTATTTTAATTGAGACATAAATATATGAAGAAATATTCTATCATTACTATGAATTGTTGATAAATAAAAAATTATATAATTGAAAAAATATGCATGATCTTAATATGTTGCCTTCTTCAACTTGTAATGTGTCATGTTCATTTATATGATTCTCTATTATTATTGCTTTTTTGCTTGCATGCAATGCCATTGGTGCTATACACCAAAATATTTCTAAACTGTTAGGTTTGAAAAATAAAGCATACATACCAAAATATTGTTAAGATGTTATATTTGGAAAATGAAGCATGATTATAAAATAAATTAAAAATGTTATGCACCTAGTACTAATCAAAGCATTTGTTATTGTATTGGTTTCTCTAAATTTGTCAAACAAATTTGAAATAAACATTAAAAATTAATTGTTTTTTTATTTTTTTAATGCAAGATAAATTTAATTTTAATTTTGTACAAGCACACACCAATCCAGCTCCTCTATATACCCGTAGCACATAACATGCATCCAAATCATGGAAAATAGAGATATACCCTTGTAAACAACATTTTAATGGGTAAATACAACCACATTCAGTCAACACAACAATAAAATGAACCACACTTCCAAATCCCAAGATGATGCAAGTCTATATTTTATTGTCTTCTACAATCTCATATCCATGAAGAAAAATGAAATTGTAATGTGTTTACATAAATAAAGATAATTAATATATTCTAGACTTGTATGAAATTGTATAATTACACATTTTTTGAAAGAGCTTTTCACCTTTTTTTTGCCTTTTTGTAGTTTTTATGGGTGCACTCTTTCCTTGAAGCTTTAGTTCTTTATTCCCTATATGGTATTAAATAATGTAGTAACTAAAAATTCTTCTTAATAAATAATTGATTTGATATTTGTATTTTAAAAATGTGTCTTGTTGTAAAGTTTTACCTTATGTTGTTTTCATGGAGGCACCAACTTGTAGAGCTATGTCATGGGTTATTGTATTGTAGACACAAAGTGCTAGAGATATGTTGTGAACTATTTTAATTAAGACATAAATATATGAAGAAATATTCTATCATTACTATGAATTGTTGATAAATAAAAAATTATATAATTGAAAAAATATGCATGAGCTTAATATGTTACCTTCTTCAACTTGTAATGTGTCATGTTCATTTATATGATTCTCTATTATTATTGTTTTTTTTCTTGCATGCAATGCCATTGGTGTTGTACACCAAAATATTTCTAAACTGTTAGGTTTGAAAAATAAATCGTACATACCGAAATATTGTTAAGATGTTATATTTGGAAAATGAAGTATGATTATAAAATAAATTAAAAATGTTATGCGCCTAGTACTAATCAAAGCATTTGTTCTTGTATTGGTTTCTCTAAATTTGTCAAACAAATTTGAAATTAAACATTAAAAATTGATTGTTTTTTAATTTTTTTAATGCAAGATAAATTTAATTTTAATTTTGTACAGGCACGCACCAATCCAGCTCCTGTATATACCCATAGCACATAACATGCATCCAAATCATGGAAAATAGAGATAAGTGTCTCCCAAAAGATGTTATTTAGATTATTTTCTAATGGTATTCCTATTTTGTGTTAACCAATCATTTTAAATGTTGGTACATCTCTATAGATGTCAAAACCCTCCTCTAATCTACTTTATTGTGAATGGAGGTGGAAATATTGCAGCTAAAAATGAGACAGATCTTGACAAAAATTGATACATGTAATAGGTGTCCAATCTAATCCATAATATCTAGACCCCATATTATGACACATGTATCTTATGTGTAATAGAAAACACCAATAGTAAGATTCTTGAGAGAGGTCTGAATGGTAGGATAATGTTTTAGTTTGTGGATGATGAATACATTGAAGGCCCTGATAATAAATTTTTTAAATCAATGTATAAATAAATAGGCAAAGATGTTCTTCCTTAAAAACTTTAGTGAGATTTAGAAGATCAATAATTATCAAGTTGGCATTCAGACCGAGAATGAACGTTTATCTAAAATCTTCTAAAATAGATGGCCAAAGACAAGGGGGGCGGTAATGGTAGCTAAATATTTATGTATCTATCTTGGGAAGCTAACCTCCATCATTATTTAGATAAATTTTCAATATGATTAATGAATATTGAGATAATTCTTCCTAGCCTTTTTTGTTTTTTGGAATATATTCATTCAAGACACACAAATCATCAAACCTTTTAAAAAAAAATTATAATGCTTTATTACCTCTTCAAGTGTGATTGTTTGGTCAAGTGATAGTATCGTATTATGGTTTTTGAAATAATCTATAATTTTTTATAATATGTTACTTTCTAGATTCATATTTATGCACCAATTATCCATGCTGGTTTACCTAGGGGTTTCCAAGAAGGAAATAAACCCTTTTTCTAATAAATCTGCTAGTTCTACTTTTTATCTATTTGAAAGCCCTTGAATATTTCTAAGTACTATTATAGCAATCAGATATAATTTTTTTATTTGAACTAGGTAAAGTACCACTTTCAAACAAATCAAACACCTTATCAAAATAATTCCAAATGAGTTATTCCATGAAAAGAAGGCATTTTCTCTCCTATAGTTGTGCTAAACAATTCATTTATGTGAATAAGTGTTTATCTTGTTCATGTATTTCTTCCATCTTTTTCTTCCCTATTTAAAGATTATTCCAACCTCTTAGTTTAATAAGGTTATGTGAAGATAAAACTCTTTCTACAAATGAAGGCTTATAAATTGTTTCATTTTCTTCATTATATTGATTACGTATTTTGTGCACAATATGGAACAGAGTACAAGTTTTTAGAAATCTTGCCCTTCTAACATAACATTTATTTCTCAATGATTGTGAATTGTATTCCTCCCCTAAAATAATTATTTGTTGTACTTTAATTGTGTGTTGGACATCTTCAATTTTGAACCTTACTCTTTTTTATCCATCATATCTTCTAGGACTTTCTTTGATTCAATAAAACAGCCAGGGTTGCTTGGATCAAAAGGAATTAATAAAGCATCCTTCATTGAAATCTCATTATGTTTTACAAATTAATGAATTATGTCATTCAACCCTCTTTCATTGAGATTTCTTATTTTGATATTTATATCCCCCAATTCATATATCCCTATAGGAATGTTCAAGGAATAGTTTCTAGAGTAAATATACCATGTAGAGAATTCATGGTGTGTCTCATCAAAATTTTGTGTCAAAAAAAAGTGTTCCAACCTTTTGTTAGATCTTATTTTTCTCCACTAGTGTGAGTCCTTGTATGGCCTCTTTCAAATATTCAAACAAATATGTTTCCCTTGCTTTTCTTATTTTCTTCAATGTTTTTCTCCTATGTCTATAGGGTATCATAAATACATGTTTTCATGGTGTCAAGTAGAAAACATTGTTTCCCCTTGTTCATGTTTTTCTTTCAACATGTTTTGTATTCTAAGGACAAAATTATCTCTATCTATCAACCCAAACATTTGAAGGTTGTCATAGCTACTCAAATAAAACCCAAATGTTTCACAAGAAGGAGAAAAATTAATTTTTGTCAACTCCATTTTACTAAGTGTAAATTTATTTAAATTAGTTGTAGCTTTATAGAGAATTACCTCTTCTCCATTCCATACTTCCAATTAGAATTGAGGGGCATATTCAAGTTCATCTTTATCATAGGCTAGGATTATTCCAATCAGAGAAGATTCTTTTACTGATGTAGTGTTAAACAAGTATATATTTGGATACATTTTTGGTAGACTAAATAATTCAAAATACCAATCAAAAAGAGGAATTTTATCACCACCATAAAATGGAAGATGTTTATGTGGATTTAAATTTAGTTTTGGTATTTTGTATTATACTTTATCCAAATTCTCTTGGAGTGAGGCGTTCTTCTTCCTTTTATCCAAATTCTCTTTAAGTGAGGCTACCTTATACCTTTTAAGTGTGGTAATTCTTTTTTTGCTCGAAGACATTCTGCAAAGCAATTGAAATAATTTAAATATTGATGTTTTATAAAATACAAGTTGCATATTGCATCGGTGCATGAATTTTTTTTTGTGTTTGATCAATGATTAATGTATGTTAATTCTAAACAACAATATAAAATACATATAATATATATATATACATATATATATATACATATATATATATACATATATATATATATATATATATATTAACTCACACTTTAACTAATAAGGTATGACCAAATAAAAAAAAATTATGTTCACCAATGAATATAATATGATGGGTAAAGGAATCCACAAACATTTTTCTCAAAGGATAAAGATGAGGGGAAGCATGTTTATAATATGTGTCAAAATGCCCATCAATAGGTACATTCAAGGTATCTCCTAGGAGATACCTTTCAATCATTCACAAGAGTGAATTTTAGGTCCTCCTATGCACATGTTCTTTCCACCTCAATCCAGTTTAATAATTATTCCATTGATGTTTCTTTTAATATCTTCAAATTATCTTTTAGGATATACCTTCAATTTACTCATGAAGGTATTAGAAGGCCCTTGAAGGAATCTCCTATTGGATATCTCAAGTATGAACTTACTCAGAGTTATTAAGGTTTGTAATTTATTCAAGGTATCTCATAAGAGCTACTTCAAGTTACCTATGAAGGAATATCCAAGTCGATGTTGATGCCTAAAATTCTCACTCTCGATGAACAATTGACTATGGAAAGATTTATACATGCGGTATGAAATTATGATTTATAAGGTTGTAGAATAGAAAAATGCTAACTACTACTATCCTAGTCTATTACAATGGTTATCCAAAAAAATTAGAATGAGAAGAAACAAAATGATTGCCAAATACTACTTATAAAATAAATAAGCTTTGAATAAATAAGGTGACTGAAAGGAGGTCTTAGTTTCATGATTACAATTAGCCTCCAAATCAACTACATTGTTATATTAAGACCACTATGCTTGGGAGAAGTGAGGTGGTGTCGTGTGTTTTCTCCTAGAGACATCCCACTTACATTTTCATTTAATGGTTATTTTTTAAATACTGATAAATCGACACAGCTCTAGGGAAAGCGTAAAGATGGCATATGTCATGCGGGTGATTATTTGGAATAGCTAGGACTTATTTAATTAGGTTGAGCATGGAAATGCCATGTGTAGAAGGTAGATGAAGGCTGAGACCTTGTCAAAATTATGAAAGGGGGCCTGAAGAAGAAACACCAAAAGGGGATATGCTAAAAGGTACCAAGGAACCATGTCAATACCGAGCAAACCTGAAGAAAGAAATGAACTAATCCAAAAATGAAAAAGATTGATTTTTAATCCATATTTCATAGTGACTCATAGAGGAATTTTCCTTTAGGTGGGAGAACCCAAAACTTTAGTGCTCAGACTAGATGAAACAAATATACAACTTTTGAAGGGTTGTCTGCAAGTGTGCCCACTCTTCCTCTTTTGACTGGGTCTTTTTATTGATAACCTCAAAGGATCTATCTAGATCTATCATCTCCCTAAAGGAGATACTTTCTAAGCCCTTAAATATCACCAATGTCTATAATTCTAACTAGGAGAGTGGGTGAAATATTTTCTCCATGTTAGAGGTATCAGACATTTGATCGAGAGATATAAAGATGGTCTGATCATCTTGATTTTGCTCAAGCAGTGCCTTGATTTGATCCTCAGGGAGGACACTTTTATTTGCCGAAAAAGGGAAGGTGAGTCCCATCTAGACTAATTGTTATTTATGTACCCACCTTTCATAGGCCACTTGATCCAAGGCATTAAGCAATGCCTTACACTTATTTATTACCTTGTTTTAGCTTAAAAACCCATTTACCTTTGTTGCTACCTACCTCCAATCAGTCACCTCTTATACCATTAATGCTTTGGGACAAGTGTTATAGATATTTTGAATAAGGATCTATGACTATACGACATTTGGGGAGATGAAAGTAATCTAATCAACATATGTGCTCACATAAGAGGATAGATTATGCACATCTACAATGAAGGTTAGTGTTGTTTTTATGTTTGCTATTGTGTCTTTGATCTATTCTTAATAGGATTTGTATAGCTGTTGGACTATGGGAAGGATCTCAATGTCTTGGGGGTGAGCTATGAGGTCATTTTTAAACTTTTCAATCTCTTGGCCCTTAATCAAAGATTCTTACTATGTCTAGTTTTATAAAAGTTTATATCACCAATTTGCATCATGGAACTTCTAACGGATCTCATCCAGCTCTATCTCCTACTCTTACAACTTGGTCTTAGTGGATCTACATGAATCAACTTCTACTTGAAATATTTCATTCTAGATACTACCATGTAGCTCTATCCATACCTTATTGAGGTTAGTATCTTTAGCCTTAGCCTCAATATTAAGGTGGTTGACCATATATTTTACTCTTAAGAGTTTTAGCTTAGTCTTCTCTAGCTGATGGGCCATCTTAACATAGTCTATTGTCATAGACTTTTCCATCTCCTTTTTAAGCTTGAATCTATAAGTGGGTCAGGATATGATAAATGGATAAGGAGGATATTGATGCTAAAGTGGTACCAAGTTAAATAACAAAAGGTACTATAACTTGTAGTGGGGATACCAAGGTAGATGATGAAGTGACAAAGGGAGCCATAGTGTTTGGCTAGGTAGTAAAGATGTCACAACTTATTGCAGAGCTGTATAGGGGCATGGGGTAGTGGAAAGAGATGTAGAGGTAGAAATTATAGGATTTTTGAAGTAGATATTATTTTGAGGGGAAGTTAGCAAAGAGCTAGAAAGGGGTGCCTCAATGTCCTTGAGCTGGGTTGACCTTGTTGGCTCACAAAATTGATGTGGTAGACCTTGTCCCTTACTCAACTCAAGGGCTAAGTTTATATTTATTAATGTATGGGGAAGACAAAAGGGATCCCCTTTAAAACCATGTACTCGTATGAAAAAGAAGTGGGATCCCTAGAACCTGTCAGATAGGACTTTATTGGTTGAGAGCCAATCTTGTTGATAATTCACCATCCTAAAAGTGTTGATTATTCAATTGAGATCTAGGAGAACTGGAGCCATGAACCACTCTAAGAACTCATAGCAATCCTTAGTATTTGAAAGGATGTTAGTCCATACTATGACATGGGCCACTACATGGGGAAAATTCCTAATATCAAAGGTGTTAAGCTGGAGATACTTGGAAAAGAAATGGGAATGTTAGTGTAGGATTAGGTGCATGAGGAAGGATGAGTATCAAAAGGAAATCATTTCTAAGAAATTATCCAACTCATTCCTCATGTTGAAAGCAATAGCTTTGGAAAATTCCACTCTAGATTCTTACCCCTTTTCTTTTGATCTTAACAAAAAGAGCACCATTATCTTAAATTCGTAGATGTTGACATCTCCATCCATGCCTAAGATAAATTCTATCATAGTCAGAGTGCATTTTAGATGCTATATGGGAAAGGTAAACTAGGACATGGGTAGAGGAGGCATTTCAATGACCTCACAATTGAGTATATTCTTAAGGAAACCCACCTTATCCTTGACCTGGAAATATTAGATAATCTAGAGGCTCTTGATGCTATAGACAATGGATTTAGGGTCATAATGAAGTTGAAGCATCTCTCTAATATCATCTACACTAATAATCTCATATATTCTTAGGTAGAGAGTAATAATCTCAGGGTATGGGTGTACCTGAGGCATTATGTATTGTGGTAGCATGTTTTCTCATAATTTGCATCTAAAGGCATTATAATACTTTTTGATTACCTTGTTAAACATTTAGGCGTAAGTGCCCTCTCTCAAATTATTGTGGTTTTTGTCCAATTTTGGGTCAAATATATTATCCATGAAATTAGTTACCAAAGATCAATCTCTACAAGGTCCCCTTATCACTAGTTTGGTATATGGCACCTTCTCCTTCACTTGAGCAACGCCTGAAGTGTAGGTTTCGTCCATTATGTGCTTAAAGGTAAAATATCCTCTGTTACCTGAACTATGGGTTCTCTTCTTTTAGGGATGCTTGTTACTGCTAGATGAGGATATAAAGGCCTCCATATTTGTATCCATTTCAATGACCCTTTTCTAATTTTACCTATTAGACTAGATTGGTGGTTACTACCCCATTCATCCTAAAAACTCTCTTTATTTATTTCCCAATTTCTCAATGCTTGATTTGAAATTACAAAGTGTCAAGTATTTGGCTTGAAATGAGAAAAGGGATATTTATGTGCTATTACCATCATCATGGGAATGTTATAGATTTATGGTGATCATCATGGGAATTTATGCATAATAGAGTGTATGATATTAATGTTAGGTTAGGTGAAAATATAGCCATCTTTTAGAGAATGTTTTTTGGGATTTGAGAGAACTGGGGGAAAGAATAATGATGAATAGTTTAACCACTTGTGCCAATGACAATTATTTGTAAAAGGAAACAAGGGGAAGGGAAAAACCAAAGAAAGATGGTTGATGATGAAAAGGACCTTCGGGTCCCTTTCCTTGATGAGAAGTGTGCTTTAGGCCTTCTAAAAGTACCCTTTGGGCTTTTTAAAAGTACCCTTCTAGATTTTTAAAATTACCCATCAAGTTTTTTGAAAGTACCCTTCAAGATTTTTGAAAGTACCCTTTAGCCTTTTTGGAATGGCCCTTTGCCCTTTGATAAATTTTTTCCAAACCTTTCCCAAATGAGAAGTTCCCTTCAGCATATTTTGAAAAAACCCTTCAAGATTTTTGTCATTATCACTTTGGCCTACAAAATAATTTGCCTGAGATAATTTCCCCAAGACATTGATTTCCTTAGACTATTTTTGTGTCATGATCATTTTATCATGTTGAAAACTTTAATCTATGTTCTTTATCCCTAAATTTAATATTTCCTATTGTCTATAGGAACCAATCTCACTCACTGCCAAGTGAAATGTTCTAATTTGGAGATCATTTATGCCTATTTTGGTTGTATATGGACATGTTTTTAGATGATCATGGTTTTACCCCTTCCAATGTTGCTTGTGTCTCTAGATTGTAGGTTTAATAAAAATTTTATTTAGAAATGAATATTCTTAGGGTCTTGTGCTTCAATGTTAAATTGATCTTTTATTAGCTTTTGGTTGGTCAAATCATGATTAAATCTTAGCTTAATTTGTTTAGCCTAAATTCCATTTTGTGTATTTTTCCTTCAAAGAACTAGTGGAATTTTCCTTTACATGGAAGGCACTAATATGTTATACTTTAAAGGCCCCTATAATAATTTCAAAGTATCTCCTAGGAGATAACTTTCAAACATGCACAAATTGGGGTTCCCGTTCAAGGTATCTATCTCATAGAAGAAACATTTCAAATGGGGACAAGAGTGGAATTTTCCTTTATATGGAAGGCACTACTATGTTATATTTTGAAGGCCCCTATAATACCTTCAAAGTATCTCCAAAGAGATACCTTTCAAGCATAAGAGTGTATTTTTGGGTGATATTTTGAAGCTCCTTGAAATAACTTAAAGGTATCTCCTAGGAGACACCTTTCAAACATGCACAAAAGTGGATTTCCCCTACTATATAATCAAAAACAAAGAAATAACAAATAGAGACAATTTACCACTCCAAATAATACATAAAATCACATACTCTTCATTATAAGTAGAGACTAAATATATAAGGCCATAAGGGGGCACATACAAAGCATCCTTTTTCACCCATAAGACATAATATAAAAATTTCTAACTTTTGCTATTCATAGTCTATTACAATGGAAAATAAAAATATGATAACTTGCAAAAATGATATCAAGAAAAGCCTACAATATATAGGAGTGGAGATAAAGTGGAAAGCTAAAATGTTAATTGCCTAGCTGAGAACTAGTTGACACCATGTTAGATGCAAAATAAGGAGATGGAAAGCACCCAAGGAGGAATGGTTAGAGAGTGTTTGTTAGTTTTGCAAGTCTAGATTGGTGAAAACAGAATGGCATTAAATCATCAAACGTATATCATATGAGGAAATTCAAATTAGTTACATTGATATCCTAAAACTTTGGCCTTATGGATGTTATTAAAAACTTCCATTTCATTTTTTTCATTTTATTCCAGAGTTAAAAATCATCAACTTCAAGTTTTTCAAAAGCTTTTCTCTCAAGGAAGGACCCACACCTTCATTGAATGGTGCTCTTCTAAGATCTAGCAACCTAACACTACTTCCAAACAAGCACAAAGATGACACATGTCAAGCTATAATTCTTTAAGGGGACTAGGGTGATATGTTTTGAAATAATAGTTCTCTAGAGTGAGATGAAAATCTTCTTGATCTAGATGAGTGTCAGGCTACCACACATCAAAATTACATAAGGGATGGGATTTGGACAAGATTTGAAAGTGGGCCTAAAGAAGAAAGAGGCCAAAAATGGGGCTGTTAGAAGGTGACAAGGAAATTCCAACTACATAGCGAGTCTAAAGCTATAAACAAAATGATCTAAAATTAAAAAAAATGTGTATTTTTGATCCACAATTCTTAGTGATTCATAGGGGTGTCTATAAAAAACTATAATACTCAGACCAAAAAATAGGAATGAAGTTTTCAAGAAAATTCCAATCTAGATCATGAATGAAAAATGGGAATGGAGATAGTGAGAAGAGGCTGGCACTTCTCAAAAAGAAAAATGGGTAAAGGGGCCAAGAGGGGGGAAAATCTAAGAGGTATTGAGGAACTGCTTACTGCCAAACAAATATGAGGTTGTAACTTAAACTTATCCAAAATTATAAATTGTCTAATTATGATCCATAGTTCTTGGTGACTCATAGGGGAGTCTACCTATGGATAAAAGAACCCAAATAATTGTGGGAAAATTGACATTTACAAATTTTTCAAGGATACCTATAAGGACACCTATTCTTCCTCCTTTGGTTGGGTCTTTTTATTGAGAGCCTTAAAGGCTCTATCAAAGTCAAATATCTACCTAAAAGAGATGTTCCCTAGGATTTCAACCACTAATAGCATTAAAAACTCTAGTTGAGTGAGTGGGTGAAAAATCTTCTCCACTTCAAAAGCATTGAGTGTTTGATTGAGGGCTATAAAAATGGATTGGTATTTTTAATTTTGTTCGAGTAGTGACTTGAATTGATCCTTAGGGAGAATGCTATTTTTAGTCAAGAAAGGAGAGGGGAGCCCTAAATAGACCAATTTTTCTATGCATCCCTTCCTTTGTTGGACCACTTGTTTTAAGGTATTAAGGAATGATTTACATTTGTTTACTATATTATTATAGATTATGAACTCATTCAACTTTTCCATCACCTACCTTTGGCTAGCCACACCTACTATCTATAAAGCCTCAAAAGAGGTACTTCAAAGCTTTAAGACTAGTATTTATGAGTCTAAGACCTTAGGGGTGATGAAGGTGATCACTTGGTTTATAGACAAGCTCACTTGGGCCACCAACTTTTATGCATCAGTA
This sequence comes from Torreya grandis, assembly GCA_037957365.1. NCBI lineage: Eukaryota > Viridiplantae > Streptophyta > Pinopsida > Cupressales > Taxaceae > Torreya > Torreya grandis. Next base: position 2,799,327 of record JARHVA010001703.1, read on the forward strand.
ATGAAAAAAAGAATCACTTTTAGTCTTGATACCATAACCATGATCTATTATCAGTAAGACTTATATAGTTGTTGGATCAAGGGAAGGATTTTTGTGCCCTAAGGGTGAGTGATGAGGTCATTCTTTAGTCTCTTGATCTCTTGGTCCTTGATCGAGGAGTCTTGTTGTGTCGAGTTCTATAGTATTTGGAGAACCCACTCTACATCAGAGAGATTCTCATGAATTATAGCCAATTTTATCTTTGCCTCTTACATTTTGGTCTTAGTGACCATCTACTTGTCAGCCTCAACCTAGAAGCTTTCCATTGTGACATGGATTTGGAGGTTAGTTATTGCCTAGTTGAGGTCGTTATCTTTGGCTTTAGCCTCAGCCTTTAGGTGTTCAATCATGGCATTAACCTTGATGAGATCCTACTTGATTTTCTCCAATTAACAGGCTACCTTGATGTAGTCTTTAATTACTGGCCTCTACATTTTCTCCATAAGCTCAACCCTATTAGTGGGTCAAGTTTGTTTGAGATTAGGCCCAATGGGTTGGATGGTGTAATCCCCTAGTTTCATCTATTCTTGGGGCTTAATTACCTGAGGGGCCATATGGGTGACCAGGAGGGACTACTATCTAGGGTTGTAAAATGACCACATGTGGGGTTGAGCTTTAGCTTTGGCCTTTTTTCCCCTCTTCTTTTCTATTTGAGATACACATGCTACCTTGGTTACATCTATTTATTACTAAAGTTGATCTGATTCTTGGATGACTTCAATCACAAAAAGGGTTCCTTGAGGTAGTTCAAATGGGATGGTTTACTATTGCTATGAAGTAGTGGACTCTAATCTTATGAGAGTAAGTAAATGAATAGTGAGGGATGAAGGTGAAAATTGAGGGAGCCCATGGGGTAAGGAGAATGATGACTCTGTGATGAGTGAGGATGAGGTGGATGATGATGGTGGGGGACTAAGAAAAAACATGAGGGAAGATATGGGAAATGCATAAGAGAATATGTTAGATCAGATAGTGGGTTTAGGGGATGAGGAGAAGATTGGGGCTAATGTAGTGTCAATTTGGGTACTGGGAATTATCATAACCTATAGTGGGGTTGTCAAGGCTGAAGAAGGCGTAATGAGAAGAGCTAGAGCACTTGATTGGGTAGTAATTGTTACCATATCTTGTGTTAGATCTATGGAGGGGAAGGAGGTGGAGGTAGAAAGAAAAGGACATGTAAGTCATGTCTTATTCTATATATGGTCCATTAGTGGGCTAAAAATTGCTGCCTTGATCCACTTGAGTTGAGAAGACCTAGTCATGAGGTGCCAAGGGGGTGCCTATTACTACTATGGGTACAAAGCATAGGGGGTAGGGAGGATGGCCATACGAATGGGGGTTGGGCCACCATGGATTTTACTTATTTTGGGGTATATTCCTCTTTATCATCTTCAAACATGTCAATATTTGGTGTGGACTCCCCTTCCATGATATATTCATTCTCTTTTGAGTGGGCCTCATCTCACAACTCTTTAAATTTCTCATCTAGGGAATCTTCATACAAAGTAGCATGTGGCCGATCAAGATCATATCTATATTTAAATAAGTCAACCTTCTTATCTTTTCTCTAGCCTAAGGCATTTAGCTACTACTTCACCATCCTAGATAGATTCTTTGTTGAGTTGAAATCTTAGACCTTGTCATAAAAAGACTTAGATTGGGGACATCTTGAGAGATCAGGGCTAGGTCCACATAATTTTGAGGGAGATATTCCATATATGACCTCATTTTCTCTAGACACGATCAGGTCTAATGATCAAGTACACTGGCGGGATTTAATCCCACTATATATCTTGTTAGGTTACAATTCCATTGGTCATCTATTAGGTTTAGGCCTAGCTCTACCAGATTAGCTATAAGGAGATGTTCTTGGTGCCTTTTCTACATTGTGATGTCATCCCTTGAAAAAGGAATGTTTTATAGCCCCTTTTTCTTCTTTCCTACCCTATAGAGATCATGTTATGGATATGTCATTCTAACTCAAGGGTCAAGGTCATATCAATTACCATATGGGGAAATCAAAAAATATCTCTGATAAACCCATGTGCTTGGATGAATGAGAAATGGTCCCCCCTATAACTAATCAACTGGAACCCTACTACCTTTGAGCCATGTTTTTTATTTATTTATCATCTGGGGGATGACATCTTGCTTGTTGAGATCCATGAGAACTATATCCATAAACCTCTCCAAGAACTCATAGTAGTCTACCATGATTAATAAGATGTGGGATAAATAGTGACTGAGGTGATGATGTTGGACAAAACATCCATGTCCATAGTGTTCAATTGAAAATATTTTGAGAACTTAGAGTGCTAGTATAATATCAAGTGAATGAGGTAAGATGGATAATAGAAGGTACTTGTTACCATGAAATTTTATGTCTCTTATATCATGGTAGATGTGAATGCTTTAGCGAAATCCATCCATAAAGTTTCCATATTCTCTACCACAATCATGAAAAAGATCACTCCCAACTATAATTCTTTAATGTTGGCATCAACATTCATGCCCAAGATGAACACTAACATGGATAGTGTATCCTTTACATGTTGTACCTAAAAATTCAATAGGTGTAAGAGTATGGGAGGGACCTCTATTATCTTCTCATTGAGAAGGGATTAGAGGAAATGTGCCCTATCTTCCACTTTAGAGTCCTAGATGCTTTGGAGGCTCTCAATGCTTTAAATGATAACATTGGGATCATGTGGGAGTTAGAGTATTACTTTGATATTGTTTGCATCAGTCCTACCCTAAGGTGGGTACCTCCTATGATTGTACCAATTTGAGTAATGTATTTTTCAATACAAAGGGTAATGATCTCAGGGTAAGGGTGTATGTAGGGCACCATGTGTTGTGTTAAGTCATAGTTCTAAATTTTGCATCCAAAAGAGGGATACTCCTTGTTGATTTTGTCGAGATTTTAGGCATGAGTGCCCTCCCTCAAATTTTTAGGGTTATGGGCTAGGTCTAAATCAAAAACCTCATATATTGAGTCTATCACCAAATCTTTATATTTGTAGGGTCTCTTCATGACCAGCAAGGTATTGGGGAATTTTTATTTTGCTTGGGTGGGGGCTGAAACATAGGATTTGCTCATGGTGTATGTAGCAGGAGGGGCACCTTCACTGCTTGAGCCATGATCTCTCTACTTTGATGGGTGCTTCCCACTTCTTGAAGAGGTTATAGAAGATTCCATTTCTTAAGAGCATGAAGACTGGCTCTCAAGATAATTATCTACCTTTTCTAGGAGAATTGGGTTGATGTTTTTACTAGTTCCTTTCAGTTTTGAGTCTACATTTTGATTTCTTCAATTATTTTATGCTCTCTTCAAACACAAAAAATGGCAAGTGATTGCTTCTAGGAGAGGAGTAGATTTATGCACTAGTGCCATAAATGATAAGAGTGACATACACACTTGAAGCGCTACATTACAAGATTTGTGGTGATCCTTATGGGTAATCATACATAATGGATCATCTTGACATTAATGATAGGATAAATGGGTAGATAACTATCTTTCATAGGGATGTTTTTTAAACATGTGGAAAATATGCATGGTAATCCTAGTATCCACTTATGTCAATGACACTTATTTGGAGAAGAAAAAAAATAAAGGAAAACAAGGGGGGAAATAATGATGAGGAGGGGAAACACAAAAAAGGAGAAAGGAACCTATCTAACATGTATAAGGAATGGCAAGAAGTCAAATGAAATGCTTTAGGTGGATCTTGTTAATGAGGATCTCTAAGGTATTTCCCTCTAAATATTCTAGTTTGAAAGCATTTACTCACTGATCATTGATGATGTGAAAGGGTCCTTTCCATGGAGAATCAAATTTTTCATGTTTCCATAGTTTAGCATCCCTTTGGTCATATTTAAGGACTAGGTCCTCAAGTTTGAAACCTAGATCCAATGACTAGGTTTACAAAATTAGTTACCAAAGTCTTATCCTTACAATGCCACTTAGTTTTATTCTTATTATTTAGTAGGGGCATAGGATTTACTCATGTCATATTAGGTGGAGTATTTTCCCTTTAAGTTATCTCATAAGAGATACCTTACAAATAGGCATAAGAGAGGATTTCTCCTACAAGTAACAAGCAGAATTTTCCTTTACATAGAGGGCATTACTGAGTGATATTTTGAAATATTTTGTAATACCTTCAAATTATCTCTTATTATATACCTTTCAAACATGCACAAGAATGGATTTCCCCTTCAATGTATCTCCTAGGAGATACATTTCAAATAGGGATAAAAGTGGATTTTCCCTTCAAAGAACAAATGCAATTTTACTTTATATGGAAGGCATTACTAGGTGATATTTTGAGGTATCTCCTATTAAATACATTTTAAACATTCACAAGAGTTTATTTCCCCTTCAAGAGATCTCATAGGAGATACCTTTCAAATAGGCACAATAGTGGATTTCTCCTTCAAGAAACAAGTAGAATTTTCCTTTACATGAAAGGTACTATTGGGTGATATTTTGAAGGCCTTTGTAATACCTTAAGGTATATCTTAGGGGATACCTTTAAAACATACACAAGAGTGTAGAAAATTAAATTACACTAGAGTAATTGGGCCCTTATAAAAAAAATGTTTTAGTTCAAACATTGGTTTGACCAAAAAAATTCATAGCCGAACAACTCACAATGAGAAGATGGAAGTGTGGCCCTGGATGAAATTGTCAAATTAAAATTTCAATGTGTTTTGATGACTGAGGTGAGAAATTACTTGATTAATTAAATAAAGGACATGTGTTTGTCTCAGGGGACTCCTATTAACATTATTAGGGGTTGGGAGGATCTGACACCCTTGTTTGAAGAAAGGTGGTATGAAGGTAAAAGGTGACTGAGAGTCTGAGCTCACATCTAGGGTTGGACATGTGATGGGTTCTTAGGTATTTCTAAATTTTGGACCCTTTTTGAAGATTTACCCACTTATATTTAAGTGGGTAAGGCACAAAAATTCTCCAAGGCCTAAGTATCTAAAGCTGTAAAGAAAGTGATTCCACATGGTAGCTCCTCAAAGTCTTCTAGATTTTGGGCCCTTTTTGAAATTTGCCTCATACTTACCTCTCTGTGAGAAAATTTTAAAAGGTCCCTAAAAATTTAAGTACCCTAATTTTAAAATTTAAATAATGACACATGGCATTCTTACATCTTATAAAGAATTTGAGACATATTACACTGTTGCACCAGAGGAAACGTAATGAGTGAAAAAGGTAAAAAGTATTGAAGAGTCAAAAAAGGTACCATGATGTATCCTTCACTCGTATGGCTCCACATATTGCAAGGTGGATCACTACGTATAAAATAAAGATTAGTATTTTCCCTCTCTTTTTTTGAATGAATCTTATAAACTAATGAGAGTAGGTGGTGAATAGCGATTGTACTTCAAAGTATTAATGGCAACCCTAATCTTGAAATGTAAATGATTATAACTAAAGCATTTTTTCATTTTCATCAACCCTTTAAATAAATATATTACATTTGTGCCTTCAATTTATTTATGTTCCCTAGCTACATGCAGCATGAGGATGTTATTACAATGATTCTTTCACATATTTTTATCTTTTATTATGTGCCACCCTTTAAATTAACAGTAAGTATTCTTTCAGCTCCCTATGTTGTGATTTTTGAGAGGAGTTAAAAAGTGTTGTGAGGGTTGTTTGATTTAAGATTTAATTAAAATTTGATTTATTGAATAAGAAATCTAGGGTAGAAATTATGGCACCCTCAACTCCTATGAAGGACATCATTGTCTCTATCTTGAATGGGGTTAAGGATACGAATGTAATAGGACTAGATTGTTCAGTCCTATGAAATGCCTTGTAGAGGCCACACCCCATCAAGTAGTAGATAATTTTATCATGAGCTACATCACCCCTATAAAATCATTTTATTTAGCTTCCCCATACCTAGAATTGATTATTACATGTGCTCAGGCATACCAACTAGACACCAGTACCATTGTCAATCATAACCATTCAATTGTCTTCTATTTCACCCCAATGGCCCTCATCACCATGCTTAAGACTCATGCCTAGCCTAACAAAATTACACTCACCATGGAAGAATGCTAGGAATACATGGAAAAGAATGATGATATAATTTGGGACATTTTCAATACTTGTTAGCTAGCCAAGAAGAAATAAAAGGCCTCTAGGACGTCCAAGAGTTTAAAGTTGGTGGAATTCAATGAATTTCCCTAGTATGTTATTTCCATGGATACCAAGGTTTAAAAGATATCCACCATGGAAAATTTGAGCCATGGATGTTTCTGATCTATGTATATTAGAGAAGTAGAAGAAGTTGGACTGGGCCACTATCCTTATTTATAATCTGCATAGGAAGATGATGCAATTCTAAGCTATAATTATTTCAAAAGAGGCATTTATAGGTACATTATTCATGTCCTATTATTTAATGTATATCCTAGTGCATAATAGAACATTCCAATATCTCACCAAAAACCCCAATGGAATGAGAATTTATGAGATATACCCAGAAATCACCATGGAAGGTTTCAAGAACTTTTAAAGGGTCTATAATTGCTTCTTCAACATCATGATTAGTATCTTATTTCCTTTAAGAATCCTCAATAGAATATCTAAAGAAAAAAAGGAGGTAATTAAGAAATATGGTGCCCTTATATTTAATTCAGGACATTCACATATATCTAGGTGAGTGGTTACTTAGGGTGCTTGCATAAATTACCAAGGTACCTGGATGATAAATTGGTAGTAATGGAGTTGAGATGATAGATGGTGCCTCCACAAAAAATGATAGTATCCAAGAAGATAAATAATCACTTTAAGTTCCTAATCCAAATTGGATATTATTTATGCCCTTCTATTTCTAGGGTGAAGAGATTATAAAAAGAAATGGGCTAGTACACAATTGATAAGATGACAACCTAAGCCAATTATGATATCAAGTGGTTGGTGAATATGGAAACCAATGTGATTTTTCATTAATCACACTATGAATACATCTAGTCTGACTACACCACAAAGGAAGGTATCAAAAAATTAGACTATATGAGGCTGATAGTGTAAGAGGTTATTACATATAATATCACCCCCATCCCCAAGGATATGGTAGATAACAAGAAGAAACTATGTCCACTATATAGTGAAAAAAATATTGAATCCTGGACCATATCATAGGTGGGCTTTAGTAAGGATCAAAATGATTCCATCCCCTAGAGATATTTTTAAATCATGAGAAGAAGCTTTAGGTGGCTGAAGGAAAATGGGGTTGATCTTGGTGCTTATGATACCCTTGCCCTCCAAGAGCTCAAGAAATTTAAGGAGTTGAGATATTTCCTCCCTAAGTACAATGATGATCCTATGGCTCCACCACAAGTAGTGAAAGGTAAGGGAAAGCACAAGCTTAGTGATGTTGATTTCAATAAGCTATTTGATATCAAATCAATAATAGTAACACAACCTAAGGTTGGACTATCTTTTTCAAAGATAACAAGCTTGGAAAAAAATTGGGACAAAATTATTACTGGGGAGGTTACATTGGCTAGTGCCACCCCCGTATCCATTTTAGTAGAGGGATCCCCAGCAATGTTAGCTATTCTAGTAGCCATCTCCATGGCTAATCTAATGAATGCTTAGCCTACTCCACCAATGCAACATGTAGTAGCTACACCTCCCCCAAAGATACACTCAAGGGAGAGAGGAAGCGAAGAAGAAGAAGAAGAAGAAGAAGAATAAGAAGATCACCCCAAATAAAAGATAGTAAAGAAGGCTCTGCAACCTCCAAGTGGGTTCCCAGCAAAGATTAAGGATGACCAGACCTCATATGCCTAAAGAGTAATGGATATGAGTGACGATGAGGATTCATATGAAGGTAAGCCCATCATCGAGGTGATGAAGAAGTAGTGTGCATTCACTCATCTATAAGTAAAAACTAGGTAGAGAACTCCAAGGAAAAGGCCCTAAACTCTAGTGAAGGCCCTGGTGATGGGCCTATTTGCATAAGAGGGACACTCAATAGTACAAAGCAAAGGTGATGAGGAAGACATCCTAACCTCAAATGATCCTTTGTCTTTAGATAATTTTGTATAGGATGGTGTTGAGGTGGATAAACAAATTTTAGTCCCCTCAAGAGAAATAAGTAAGTTCATTAGACATAGAGACATTCATTGATAATGTCATCACCCAACCACCAGTCCAACATAATCATGGTGGAACTAAAGAGTTGGATTAGTCTAGTGAAAGAGTTGGAGGAGATCCAAAGTATAGCATTCAAGGTGACACCATTTTTGAGGTGGTAGTTGAGTAAGGAGGCTCAAAGGTAGTTTTATAAGTACCACAAGATGTCCATTTCAATCTAAATGTGTCAAGTCTAACACTAGAGGAAAAGATGAGTGTGAAGGAAGGTGGGGAAACAAACTTGAAAATGAGTACCCCCACCCATAGGGAAGCAAATAAGGAATTATATGGTTCCAATAAGGATGCTAAGGAGGGTTCTTTAGGAGATGTCACTTCAATTAAATTACCATAAAGCTTTCTCCCTCACATCAGGGTCCATGACCTAACACATAATGAAGGTCTTGAGGTCATGACTAGTGAAGAGTTTCCCAAATGTAGCAACAATGTCACCATAACCTCATCCATGACTGAGGCCCAAGAAAATAAATAAAGTGAAGCAACCACATAGCCTTCTAACTAGTCAATAGAACAAGGAAGTTTGATTAAGAAGTTGCTCATGGAATCTCATCAGTTCGGGTCAGAGTTTGATGTTTTGGAGAAGATAAAGTCAAGCTTGGAAAAGGAGCATGGAGTGAGTAAGTATGGTGAGGATCAAGAGAGTGATAAAGATATTGAAAAATTTGTGTTGAGCTCACCACCAATACCTCTAGCACTCACTACATCTAGCACTCTAACGATATTACCCTTCACTATCTTGACGCCACCAATAATGTCTACCACTTCAATGAGATTCTAGACTAGACCCTTTCTCTGGGTCAAAGAGTAGATCAAGGAAAAAAGAGACATTATGATAAAAATAGGTGAGATTGATGTAATGAAGATCACTTATGCACATAAGGCTAAGCCCCCTAAAAAGGCCCAAACACATTCTAGGACCACCTTCACCACTATAGAATAAATGAATGTAGAGATAGCCATCCTTCCTCTTGATGCATTGAAGAAGGATTATCCCCTCTAAAATTATACCCTATATAGATACAATTTGGGGGAGCCATCAAAAAATGATCTAAAACATAGCTTGTATGCTATGGCTAGCATGGTGGCCTATAGGATGGATAAAGACAAGGCCACCATGGAAGAGTTGAAGGTAGCCAACTAGGCTATGATCTAGTACTTGCAAAAGTTGTTAAGTGAGCCTAAGGCAGTAACTCCAACTACCACCATAGCTCCAAGTCCTCTCTATCTCTCCTTTGCATCTCTCAACTCTAGCTGAATTGATGATTTAAATACTAGAGGATGGGAAATTGAAGACCGGCAACAAGACTTGGGCACCAAGATGGAAGAAATAATCTACTCAGCATTTAAATGCTTGAGTTATATAGTATAAAATAAAATAGAGTGTGATGCCCAAACATTTTCCTATTAGGTAGACACCAATAAATGGGAGGAGGCTCAATAGAAGGCAAAATATATCTATAATATGAGCATGGATACTTTGATTTCAGAGATCATTACTCCAAATGATCATAAAAGGCCCAAAGAATATCAAATAGAAATCAAACATCATCTGATGATGCTCAAAGATGACATTTTCAATCTAAAAAGAGAAAAATAGTCTCTCGAGACTATGACAAGTGAGATAGATGTCACACTGAGGAAGATGGTGAACCTTGATGGTGAAAATGACATGGGGGAGGATACAGTGTGTGCTAATCTAAAGAACATCATTGATGTACCAAAATAATCCTTTGATGTCCATAAGATAAAATAATTAGTGTCACTAGAGAAATCTTGTGACCAACTCAATGTACTCATTAGAGAGAATCAAACCATGATTCAATAGATTGATGCCTAGATTGAAGAATATGGAGTCAAATTTAACTACCAAGCAGGCCTAGACCAAAGGAGTCTCACCCTAATGCTCAAGGAATATATCAAATACGAAAACAAGTTGGTGAAGGATTTCATCATTCAGATTGATTCTAAAATCTAATTGAATATTTTAATTTCTTTCAAGTTGGTGCCACCTCTCCTTTCTTTTCACTTCCCTTTTCCCTTCTTTTCCCTTTTATTTTTTCATTGCACATACGTTTCAAGGTAGTTTTTGTAATCATGTACATAGGAAAGGGATGTTTTGTTTGTTTTTCAAGAAGACAAAGGTTTGTTTTGTCTCTTAAAGGGTTATCCTCCACATGGATAATAAGAAAATTTATACATTAGTGGATAATAAATTTTGTCTTCATCACCAAAGCACATGCATAATCCTAGGAATCATCTTCATCACAAATTCTAGAAAACTCTAGGCCCATGAAGGAATCTTCCAACTGGAGCACCTTTAGGAATATTCTAGGCTTATCTCAACTGTATAATAAAAAGAGGTGTGTCCCTTTATAAAGGTTAGTTAAATTTTTGAGTCAAGAGAGATAGCTTCAAAGAGTTCTCACTATGTAACATTATTGGCAAAAATCATTGTCAAGCTTTGAGAGAATCAAACATGTCTCCCTTATTACAGGATTTTCTTACATAGCGTATATTTGTTATTTTTTCAACTACACATTATATGCATTTTTAGTTCAATCAATAAATGAAATTTGTTGATGGTTTCCATCATCATTCTATTGTTGAAGTACAATGCCATGTTTTAAATGCTTATTTGATTGGTGATATGATGTATTCATCTTTATGGTAGTCAGTTAGAGAGTGTATCTAGATTATTAAATCCTTTTTCCTTTGAGATTTGGAAATAAGGTGTTGATAGCCTTTTTAAGGGTAGTCCTAGGCTTGTGGATTCAACTAGGAGGTGTTCTAGAAGGATATCATTCACTCATGGCTTCAGTTTCATTTATTCTAAGTTGGTGCTACATTTTTGGTAGAGGTGATATGGTAATTTATTTGAACTTCTTTGTGCTCATATGTTAACCCTCCACTTTTAATCTCTATTAACTAATAGTTTTTGTCCTACCTTATTTTACCTTGTATATAACACACCTTTTGCATATCCAAAGTGTTATTTTCCTAAGAACACATAAATATTATATAATCAGAATGTGTTTATATTTTGTATGTTAAAGATCAACATTGTAATCTATTATTTATCCCCCTATTGTTGAATATTATTTTGAATGTGAGTTGCAATATATTCATATCTATCTTTAGTATCTTGTATTTTAGCTAGAACATTTTCTCATTCCATGTGACAACCCTTGTTAGGTAGATTGAGCAAGTTTGGTTGTGTTCAAATCAGATTTTTATTTCCTTATGCCAATAATCCCCATGAATATTGAGTTACAGAATCCATTCATGAGATAAAGTTACCCCTTAAGTACTCTCACCTTGGTTTAGCCAAAGCCAAAAGTAGTAGGGAACTGACCATACCCTTTATAGGTGCCTCTTAATCATTTTCTATGTTCATTCTAGTCTTGTTATCAAATCCATCCCTAGATAAAATGACATACTTAGAGGGTTTTATATCTTTTATTACCCCATTATTCAAGTGTGAAAGGATGAGTGATAGAGGTGTATAATTGGAAACCAATATAATCAGAATGTGTTTATATTTTGTATGTTAAAGATCAACATTGTAATCTATTATTTATCCCCCTATTGTTGAATATTATTTTGAATGTAAGTTGAAATATATTCATATCTATCTTTAGTATCTTGTATTTTACCTAGAACATTTTCTCATTCCATGTGACAACCCTTGTTAGGTAGATTGAGCAAGTTTGGTTGTGTTCAAATCAGATTTATATTTCCTTGTGCCAATAATCCCCGTGAATATTGAGTTATAGAATCCATTCATGAGATAAAGTTACCCCTTAGGTACTCTCACCTTGGTTTAGCCAGAGCCAAAAGTAGTAGGGAACTGACCATACCCTTTATAGGTGCCTCTTAATCATTTTCTATGTTCATTCCAGTCTTGATATCAAATCCATCCCTAGATAAAATGACATACTTAGAGGGTTTTATATCTTTTATTACCCCATTATTCAAGTGTGAAAGGATGAGTGATAGAGGTGTATAATTGGAAACCAACATAAGGTATCTCCTAGGAGACACCTTTAAATCAGGCACAAGAGTGGATTTCTCCTACAAGGAGCAAGTGGAATTTTCCTTTGCATGGAAGGCAATATTGACTGATATTTCAAAAAACAATTTAATACCTTCAGGGTAGCTCTTAGGATATACCTTTCAAACATGAACAAGAGTGGATTTCCCTTTCAAAAAATCTCTTAGGAGATACATTTCAAATAGGGATAAAAGTGGATTTCTCCTTCAAGGTACAAGTGCATTTTTCCTTTGTACAAAAGGCACTATTAGGTGATATTTCAAAAAAAAATTTAATACATTAAAGGTATCTCTTAGGAGATACCTTTTAAACTTACATAAGAGTGGATTTCCCCTTCAAGGTATCTTGTAGGAGATACCTTTCAAATAGGCACAAGAGTGGATTTCTCCTTCAAAGAATAAGTGGAATTTTCCTTTACACAGAAGACACTACTAGGTGATATTTTAAAGGCCTTTATAATACCTTTAAGGTATCTCCTTAGAGATACATTTCCAACATGCATAATAGTGGATTTCCCTTTCAATGTATCTCTTAGGATATACCTTTCAAATAGGCACAAGAGTGGATTTATCCTATAAGGAACAAGTGGAATTTCCTTTATATAGAAGGCACTACTGGGTGATATTTTGAAGGCCCTTATAATACCTTCAAGGTATCTCCTAGAAGATACCTTTCAAGAACAAGAGTAGATTTCAACTTCAAGGTATCTCCTAAGAGATACCTTTCAAACAAACACAAGAGAGGATTTCTCATTCAAAGAACAAGTGTAATTTTCCTTTGCACGAAAGGCATTACTAGGTGATATTTTGAAGGTCCATATAATACCTTCAAGGTATCTCTTAGGAGATACCTTTAAAACATACACAAAATTGGATTTCCCCTTAAAGGTATCTCTTGAGATACCTTTCAAATAGGCACAAGAGTGGATTACCCATTATAGGTATCAAAATTAAAAGGCACCACCTAAGAGTTCACTATGAATTAAGGGTCACCAAGTCATGAGAAATAGATGAGTCATCATGCAAAGCTACATTTTGAGAATCTGTGAGACAATCAAAAGGTGCCACATGTCTATATTTTGATACAACTAGATAACTTAGTCATATTCATGCCACATGAGTACTTAGTTGTATCTAAGGTGGAAGCCACATGTAAAAATGTGGAAATATTTAGATTTAAAGCTAAAATTGATGGCAAATCAAATTTAAATTAAAGATAAATTAAATTATAGAGTGATTGATTGTTTAAATAAATAGTTTGAAGTTTGACAAGCTTTCCCATTAATCAAGCTTGACAAATAGGTCTTCTGTGCATTCATCCCACATTAAGACAATATACGATCTCATCAATCAAAATTCAAAATTCATGGCTGAAGCAGTAATGTCTACAATCACCAAGTTAGAATAGGTCCCATTTATCTATTCATATGGGACAAAATCCATCTCAGCCATTACCTCCATCAATAGAGCCCCCAAGTGGTTCTTCAGAAAAGACAAGGATTAAGCAAATGCAATTGGCTATAAATACATACAAACAACACCATATATATAAGGTTATTTATTTATATATATAAGGTGATAAATATACAAAATGTTTTTGTATTATTTTAGGTTCTTTATATATATAAGGTGATTTATATATATAAGGTTATTTATACTTTTATATATAAACAAATTCTGAATGGACTATAGTTTTGCTCTGAAGTCTAAAGGTTTAGCTCTGAATACTAGTGACTTAGCTTCAAAGACTGATAGCTATGCTCCTAAGATGAAAAATCATGAATCGGAAGAATCCACCTCCATCATTGAGAATCAAAATAATTCCATTAGACCAATAATGTCACAATCCATAATTTGATGTGATAGTGTTTTCAAAATATCTCCAAAAGATTTGATGTGATAGTATTTTATGATGATGTTTCTAAATAGCCTTTTCCAACAAGATTGATGTAACTTTGTTTCAAATAGAGGGTCTTTCAAAAATATTTGGTATGATTCATAATTAATTATGATTATTTCTCCCATTACTACCAATAATGACCTTTACGATAAACATGACTACTTGATCAAATAAAACACCTTCCCATTATATCTAGCATGCTCTGAATTGACAACCATAGCTGCATCTATCATTCTTGTCATAATCACATCATATAACTTCATTTTCTATTCATTTTTGCATTGTCATTACCAATAATTATTGGGTCGTATCTCTAACCTATTTCTTGCCATGTTCTCTGTGTGAGTTTGAGCTCTGTGTTTTTATAGTATAGTCAAATTTGTAATTAAATAGTGATTCCTCCAAAGATGGGTGGGAAAAATAATAAAAGTGAACTAGAATCCTCTAATGAATTTATACAAGATGAAGTAGCTAGAGACATCTTTGAAACAAAAATTTGGTTGAATTTATTAAAAATGTTTCAAGGATTCCATGAAGAAATTGTGTAAAATTTCTATGAAAATTTTGATGAAGATCATGTTATTATCAAAGGGCAAAAAATTCTAGTGAATCCCTCTATAATCAGTGCTATATCTATGATTCCTTAGGATGGAGTAGTTGACATTGAAAAGATTAGTTTTTTTGATCGAATTTATATGTTTGTTGAAGCAAATGAGCTCACCCTAGACTAGCCAAATCCCCCTAAGGAGTGGCCAAGGGAATTCTGAGAGAAAGTCTTCCTCAACCTTGGCAAAATGTTATTTTATAGATAATGAAATAATCACTTATGATGGTCAGTTTACAATAGTGGGTATAGATGCTATGATACTCATACATTTGAGGAAAGGAGCTATTCAAGAAGAATATATGATCAATCTTCCCTCTTTCCTTCACTATGCTTTGATTAATGTTTCTCGAAAGATAAAATGAGGTATTGGGTCTACCTACCATCATGGGCTGGTTATACTCATTTGTCACCATTATTTTTTAGTAAAACAAGGGGTGAAAAGGCTTGGTCTTCTTTCCTTCAAAAATTTTCTCTAGTTCCTACCAAAATACACCATGTGTTACCTCTCCTTCCACTACAATCTAGATTGAAGAACCCACAATTAAAATTATATAATGGCCATCTCCACTACCATTAGTTCCAAAAATATTGTTCTAGAGATCAAATAAATGAATGGGACTTTATTTAGACACCCCTCATCCTCCTCCAACAAAAATTTGGTGTATTCACCAACTTATCTTGTAGGAAGAAGAAGATGTACAGTTCAAAAAAGAAGTTATATTTGTCAAGGAAACCCTAGTAAAATAAGTTGTACCTCAAGAATCAGAGCGTCTTATGCTATCTATTGTAGATAAGGGTAATTCACCCTTGAATGAAGAAGATCCATCTTCTCCACATTCTATCAATGAAGAAAAAGAATTACGGTATGCCATGGATTTGTCATGCCATGAGGAAATAATTAGAGTGAAACAAACAGATTAGATGTTCTCCATTCAACTTTGAAAGGTAAGAACTTGATGATTTTTAATTTGAAATAAATGTGGGATGAATTTATTACTATAGTTAGTGACCAAGAAATAATTCTTCAAAAAATATAAGCTAAACAGACTATGGTCCACAATGTAATATTTTCACAAACCCAAGAATTGAGTAATTTATAAAATTCTCTTGATATCAAGGACACTCAGATTACTAATTTATAGAATTCTCTTGCTATCAAGGACACTAAGATTATTGATTTACAAAATGTCAATGTTGATAAGTGTAATATGATTAATAATTTGAGAGAAAGTATTTATGATAGAAATACAATGATTGTCCGACATACTAAGAGAATCATAGAGCTCTTTGCTATAAATTCTTAGTTACAAGCCTCTATTCATGCCATAAAAAGAAAAACACAAGAGATTTTAGTTTAGATAGAGGGTCTAACAAGAGTTGTTCCCTCTTTCCCTATTCCATTATATGAAATAATCTTTGCTTGGCATATCACCCAGAAGAAAATTCAAAAATTGAAGAATGAAAACACCAAACTTAAGGAGGAATCTCAGAAGTAATTGGTAGAATCCCAACTACAATTATAGAAAGCATAGGCTTCTATCCAACACATTAATTCTGTTTATAAGAAACTATTAGCATGTATACAACCTTCATTAGTTTATGTTCTTTTCTTACATGAGAAATTTTATAAAAGGTAGATTCAGTTAATTTCCTTGGTTTTTCACATATCATTGAAGATGAGCTTGTATATATGAACATTTTTTTAAAGAGCACTGAATAAAGGTAGGATACCATTTATGAGTTATATACTTTCAATTTGTTGTTAGGATATCAATCTAGTTTTCTAATAAATTTATTTATTGGAGAGACATAATTGCATTCCTTTCTCTCCACTCTAAGGAACCAATTGGCATGGGGATAGGCCAATAATAAATTTATAGAATTAAAAAGCACCATTGGGTTATGCATGAGACCACAATTTCTAGAAGCAAAGAAACTTTTTTTTTTCAACCACTACATCATATGCATATGAAGAATAAGTATCATGAGCTATTGATATCTAATATTACTGCTTTTAGAGATTTTCTAATCCACCATTATGCCAATGGTTTCAATGCAATTATTTTAAGGTGGGAGACATTAATTTTTGAGTTGAAGTTCAAGGAAGTCCTTATCCCCATCAATATTAAATGAATCTAATGAGAACCAAATTATTTTTCTAGATAATCACTCAGCGCTTAAAGGAAAGAAGTTCAGATGTTTGGATTGGGATGAGGTTTAGGACTCCTATCATTTTGTGTCCTCTATCTCTATGGTGGTGTTGTAATTATCATGTAGAAGTTGAATTTGAAGCTTGGGTACATATAGTTCTCAGAAATCTTAGATTCTTGCCAAGGGGATAACCATGATTGGGGCCATCATTTTGAAGTTTATGATCTGAGTCAGAGGTTTAAATCAATAAATTTGGATTAAGGATTAGTCATCCCACTTCTTTATGAGAGGACTTGTAAAAGGTAAAGTGTGGGGGAGAAATGATGATAATTTCATATAGTTCATCATATTTATATAAACTATCCCTAAAGTGTTTCATTTGGTTTTATATTATATTGGATTTAATAGTTAAAATCTGATCTAAGTAGGATATGAATGTAATTTTTTCATTATTTGTATGTAATTTATTACTAATTCTTTACCTTTATTATGTCTTACTTAGATATAACATAGTTTTGAGCATAAAAACACATCCCATGGATGGGGTAATTTTGAGTAAAACAAAACATCCCAATGAGGGGTAATTTTGAGAAGGCAACACATAGTTTTTACAATTCTTTTAGCTATAATGTTGAGGATTCAGCAAGCAAGCTATGACAATTTAATGCTTAGAGTACACTCTAAAGACACTCTAAAATTAATCTTAATATTCTCTAGGTGCACTTTGAAGACATACATATGATTATCCAAATAAGTCTAAGAATGCTCTGAAGATCTATATAGGGTGATCAAAAGCCCTGTATCAGATGCTCTGAAGAAATCTGGATGTGCTCCAAAGAATACAAAAGATATGTGTAATACATGCTACTGAGAGAAATTAGGAGCATTTTACTACAATTTTTTTTTTTGAAAAAAATAAAAAAATGATTGGATGCAAATGATAGCTGGCAACCACAAAAAAAGAGCATTCATATAAATATTTAGTCCCCTGCTACTTCCCACCCCTCAAAAACTTCTCCCTAAACAATAGTTGCTCCTATATAATAGGTGTAGATATTTTATAAGAAATTTTTTAATATAAAATGATGCATGGGACCCCTCTACCCAATAATATCGATGCACGAGGGAAAGTTAACCACCCTAAATAATAATGCTAGGTGTTATTCAATCATTCATTTATTAAATTTTATGACATGACATGAGGGAAAAGTTCACCACCCCATAAAATGATTTTTTAAGTCAAAATAAAATGGAAATAATTCAACTCAAATAATAATAACCTAGAACATGCCAAAAAATGACTTTTCAACTCAGTGTAAAATAGAAACAATTTGCAATATCCGAATAGAGCCAACACACAAATGATGCGACATGATAGAGATGGTAGAACCATTGAAACCCTCTTGCATCATAGCACTTTTTTACTATGATTATTTTCTTACAATTAAAAAAAAGTATGCTTTCTCCCAACATTCACCATTTGGGTCCCTATTGAATACAAGTAAGTGCTATATAATCCTAATCTTCATCATTTCATTATCTCAAACATTTCATTATTTGCTTATATTTAATATAAAAAAATTGTTTTCCCCTCACATTCACCATTTGGGTCCCTATTGAATACAAATAAGCATGAAACAATACTAATCTCCACCATTTTATTATCTCTCATTTCATTAATTTTGCTTACAATTCATTAAAATGTCTACTCTCCCCTCACATTTACCATTTAGGTTCTTATTGAATATAAGTAAGCCCTAAACAATCCTAATCTCTGCCTTTTCATTATTTTCTTACAGTTGATAAAAAATGTCAACTTTCCCATCACATTCACCATTTGGGTCTCTATTAAATACAAGTAAATGATAAACAATCCTAATCTTCACCATTTCATTATCTAGTCCATTTGGTTATCTCGACCATTGCATTATTTGCTTATAGTTAATAAAAAATGTATGATTTTCCCTCACATTCACCATTTGGGTCCTTATTGAATACAAGTAAGCACTAAATAATCCTAATCTCCACCATTTCATTATCTCAGCCATTTCATAATAAAAATCTAGGTCTATATGAATCTCAGCAATTTCATAACTTAAAATAGTAAATAATGAATAAAGGGTTCATGTCAAGCCAAAAAAATAAAACATTTTAGATACAGTAAAATAATATATTATATAGATTAAATACATAAAAAAATCACCTGTAGAAATTGTAGTGAAAATTGGGGTCAAAGCTTCCACCACTAATGCCACAACTGTAGAAATGACAGTGAAAAATAGGGTCAACACTTCCACCACTAATGCCACAGTTAACTTAATAGTCAATAAAAAATGTTTTTCGTCCTTCAAAAGGGAGAGAGAAAAACTGAGAGAAAATAATGGAAAGAAAGAAAGATAAACTTAACCCTAATTTCAAAGCATGTGGGAAAATTATTTTTTAAAAATATTTATATATTTAAACATATTAAACATTTAAACGATTATGTATATTATTTAATAAAAATATTTAATGATTTAAACATAAATAAAAATAAATAATAAACTCAGTTTTTTAATATAAAAATATTTACAAAATTTTATTGTTTATTATAATTATTCTAATTAAAAGAGTTTATTCATATTTGTTCATTAAATTACATGATTAAATTGTGTAATAGGGATTTGACTTCTTAATTTTTAGCCCCCATAGAATACCTTTAAGATAATTTAATTTACCAAATCAATTACCTATGAGAGAAAGTTGACTTTCTTGAATTAACAAACTATTAATATTTGGAGATGAATTCGACACCAAAATGGTAATTAAAATAAATGACATAAAATCATATTTAGTAACTCAAAACCTAGACTTGGGAAAGATTTTGTGAGGTTATCTAAATTATGGCTATGTGATGGCATAAGCAATCAAAACCATACCAATCTATAAACATTAAATTTTCATTCATGACAACAAATCATGTGATATCTCAAAGTAGAGTAGGGTTAAACATTTTGACCAACAATACATTGAGTACTCTAACTTTGAATCCCAATATTGGGGTTGAAACCAAGGTAGTTACAATTTTGATGTAGAGATTGTGCTATTGATTTAGAAATAATAGGCTCTTTCATAATCAGTGGAGTTTCATCCACATTTTTAAAATATGTAACATAAAAAAAATGTCTAATAGGGATTTGACTCAATTTTTAGCCCCCACCCGCAAAAATTATACCTTTAAGATAATTCAATTCACCAATTCAAATACATCTGAGCGCAAGACACCCTTTTTGAACTTACAAACTAATATTTGAAGATGGATTCGACCCCATAATGGTAACTAAAATAAATGACACAATATCATACCTAGTAACTCAAAGACCTCCTGGGAAAGGATTTTGTGTGCTTATCTAAATTATGGTTATGTGAGGGTAGATTAAGTAATCTACCTCATAACACTTACTATATATAGTATTTATATATATATACATTGAATCCACTTATAAATATCTAAATGTAGATTTATATAATTGAGGGAATTTCATTCTAATAAAATAGAAATATACTCATTGCAATAAACTACACTTGATGGGTCTCCTGCCATGGGTTTTTGGATCACATCTAGGGGATCATCAGAATTTAAAAAAAGTTCAATTATCCGCTACAAGACCATAGTACAATGAAAATTATATAATTTCAAATATGGAAATAGAAATAAAATTATCATCATGGAATTTTAGAACTGATGGAAATGACTTAGAAATAATTATTAGGCTCTTACATAATAAGTGGATTTTCATCCATATGTTTTGAATATGTAACATTATTAATTATTAGGAGAAACAAGTAATGGTGGTATAATGGTAGGCATACACATTAGAATAGATGATGTCTTTCAAACATATATGTCCACTTCAAATTGTTATCATATTTCTAAACCCAAAATTCTTCTTGATCACTTCTAATTATTTTAACACCATTGTAACAAAATTAATTTCTCCATTGCAATCACCAAGACAAAACTTGATTGCCCACAATTATGCTCCTTATCCAATGAATAATGATGATTACTGATCAAAACTAAGGGAGTTGTAATTTTAAACATAGATATTGTGCTAATGATTTATAAAAAAATAGGCTCTTGCATAATAAGGGGAGTTTCATCCACATTTTTTGAACTTGATGTAACATAAGCAAATTGTCTAATAAGGATTTTACTCCTTAATATTTAGCCCCCCTTGCATAATTATACCTTTGAGATAATTTAATTCACCAATTCAAATACATATGAGGGGGAATTACCTTTCTTGAACTTACAAACTAATATTTGGAGATGAATTCAACTCCAAAATGGTAATTAAAATAAGTGACACAAAATCATACCTATTAACTAAAAGACCTTTTGGGAAAGGATTTTGTGTGCTTATCTAAATTGCACTTGATGGGTCTCCTACCATGGGTTTTTAGAACACATCAATGGGATCATCAGAATTAAAAAATGTTCAATAATCTACTACAAGACCATAGTACAATAAAAATTATAGAAGTTCAAATATGGAAATAAAAGTAAAATTATCATCATGGATCTGTGGAACCAATGGTAATGATTTAGAAATAATTATTAGGTTATTGCATAATAATTGGAGTTTCATCCACATTTTTTTAAGACTTAACATTATTAATTATTAGGAGAATCAAGTGGTGGTGATATAATGGTAGGCATACACATTGGAATAGATGGTGTATTTCGAACATATATGTCCACTTCAAATTTTTATCATATTTCTAAACCAAAAATTCTTCTTGGTCACTTCAAAAAATTTTAATGACATTGTTACAAAAGAAATTTCTCCATTGTAATCACCAAGATAAAACCTAATCACCCACAATTATGCTCTTTTTTCAGTGAATATAGATGCCCCCTAATTGAAACTAAGAGAGTTACAATTTTGAAGTAGAGACTGTGCTAATGATTTAGAAATAATTGGTTCTTGAATAATAATTAGATTTTCATCCACATTTTCTTAACTTGATGTAACATAAGAAAATTGTCTAATAGGGGTTTAACTCCTTAATATTTATCCCCCTCTCCCCCTCCACTGAATTATACCTTTGAAATAATTTAATTCACCAATTCAAATACCTATGAGGGTGAGTTGCCTTTCTTGAAATTACAAACTAATATTTGGAGATGAATTAAACCCCAAAATGGTAATTATAATAAGTGACACAAAATCATACCAAGTAACTAAAATACCTCTTAGGTAATTATTTTGTTTGCTTATCTAAACTACACTTGATGGGTCTTCTACCATGGGTTTTTGGATCACATCTAGGGAATCATCAGAATTAGAAAATGTTCAATAATCCACTACAAGACCATAATACAATGAAAATTATATAAGTTCAAGTATGGAAATAGTATTAAAATTATTGTCATGGAAATTTAGAACTGATGGTAATGATTTAAAAATAATTATTAGGCTCTTACATAATAAGTAGAGTTTCATGCACATTTTTTGAAGATGTACCATAAGCAAATTGTCTAATAGGGATTTGAATCCTTAATTTTTAGCCCCCACCCCCAGGAATTATACCTTTGAGATAATTTAATTCACCAATTCAAATATCTATGAGGGTGAGTCACCTTTCTTGAACTTACAAACTAATATTTGAAGATGAATTCAACCCCATAATGGTAATTAAAATAAGTGACACAATATCATACCTAGTAACTCAAAGACCTCTTGGGAAAGGCTTTTGTGTGTTTATATCAATTATGGTTATGTGAGGGCATATTAGTCAGTCTACCTTAGAACACTTACTATATATAGTATTTCTATATATAGATGTTGAATCCACTTATAAATATCTAAATGTATATTTGTATAATGTAGGGAATTTCATTCCAATAAAATAACAAAGAATCATCGCAACAAATTATAGTTTGATGGGTCTCCTACCATGGGATTTTGGATCACATCCAAGGGATCATCAGAATTAGAAAATGTTCAATAATATTCTACAAGACCATAATACAATGAAAATTATAGAAATTCAAATATGAAAATAGAAATAAAATTATCATCATGGAATTTTGGAACTAATGGTAATGATTTATAAATAATTATTAGGCTCTTACATAATAAGTGGAGTTTTATCCACATGTTTTGAAGATGTAACATTATTAATTATTAGGAGAAACAAGTGATGGTGGTATGATGGTAGGCATATACATTGGAATAGATGGTCTCTTTCAAACATATATGTCCACTTTAATTTTTTTTATCATATTTCTAAACCCAAAATTATTCTTGGTCACTTCTATTTGTTTAACACCATTGTAACAAAATCAATTTATCTATTGAAATCACTAAGACAAAACCTGATCACCCATAATTATGCTCCTTATCCACTGAGTATAGATGCCCTATGATCGAAACCAAGGAATTTGTAATTTTGATGTAGAGATTGTGCTAATGATTTAGAAAAAATAGGCTCTTGCATAATAAGTGGAGTTTCATCCACATTTTTTGAACTTGATGTAACATAAGCAAATTGTCTAATAGGGATTTGACTCCTTAATATTTATCCCCCCATGGAATTATAGCTTTGAGATAATTTAATTTTCCAATTCAAATACTCGTGAGGACGAGTCATCTTTCTTGAAATTACAAACTAATATTTGGAGATGGATTCAACCCCAAAATGGTAATTAAAATAAGTGACACAGAATCATACCTAGTAACTAAAAGACCTCTTGGGAAAGGATTTTGTGTGATTATCTAAATTACATTTGATGGGTCTCCTACCATGAGTTTTTGGATCATATCTAGGGGATCATTAGATTTAGAAATTGTTCAATAATCCACTATAAGACTATAGTACAATGAAAATTATAGAAGTTCAAATATGGAAATAGAAGTAAAATTATTGTCATAGAACTTTGGAACCGATAGTAATGATTCATAAATAATTATTAGGCTCTTGAATAATAAGTAGAGTTTCATCCACATTTTTTGAAGGTATAACATTATTAATTATTAGGAGAAACAAGTGGTAGTGGTATTATGGTAAGCATACACATTGGAATAGATGGTGTCTTTTGAACATATATGTCCACTTCAAATTTTTATCATATTTATAAACCCAAAATTCTTCTTGGTCTCTTCTAATTTTTTTAACGCCATTGTAAAAAAAGTAATTTATCCATTGCAATCACCAAGACAAAACCTGATCACCCACAATTGTGCTCCTTATCTAGAGAATATAGATGCCCCTGATTGAAATCAAAGGAGTTGCAATTTTGACATAGAGATTGTGCTAATGATTTAGAAATAATAGTCACTTTCATAATAAGTGGAGTTTCATCCACATTTTTTGAATTTGATGTTACATAAGAGAATTGTTTAATAGGGATTTGACTCCTTAATATTTAGCCCCTTCCCCCTCTATGTAGTTATACCTTTGAGATAATTTAATTCACCAATTTAAATATGTATAAGGGTGAGTCACCTTTCTTGAACTTACAAACTAATATTTGGAGATGAATTCAACCCCAAAATGGTAATTAAAATAAGTGATATAAAATCATACCTAGTAGCTAAAATACCTTTTGGGAAAGGATTTTGTGTGCTTATCTAAATTAAACTTGATGGGTCTCTTACCATGGGTTTTTGGATCACATCCAGGGGATCATCAGAATTAGAACATGTTTAATAATCTACTACAATACCATAGTATAATGAAAATTATAGAAGTTCAAATATGGAAATATAAACAAACTTATCGTCATAGAAATTTGAAACCAATGGTAATGATTTAGAAATAATTATTATGCTCTTGCATAATAAGTAGATTTTCATCCACATTTTTTTAAGATGTAAAATTATTAATTACTAAGAGAAACAAATGGTACTGGTATAGTGGTAGGCATACACATTGGAATAGATGATGTCTTTCAAACATATATGTCCACTTCAAATTTTTATCATATTTCTAAACCCAAAATTCTTCTTGGTCACTTCTAATTTTTTTAATGCCATTATAAGAAAATTAATTTCTCCAATGCAATCACAAAGACAAAACCTGATCACCCACAACTTTTCTTCTTATTACAACTTTGCTTCTTATCCAGTGAATACATATACCCCCTGATCAAAACCAAAGGTGTTGCAATTTTGATGTAGAGATTGTACTAATGATTTAGAAAAAATAGGCTCTTTCATAATAAGTGGAGTTTCATCCAAATTTTTTGAACTTGATGTAACATAAGTAAATTTCCTAATATGGATTTGACTCCTTAATATTTATCCCCCCTCATGTAATTATAAATTTGAGATAATTTAATTTACCAATTCAAATACCTATGAGGCTGAGTTGACTTTCTTGAACTTACAAACTAATATTTGGAGATGAATAATTAAAATAAGCAACACAAAATCATACTTAGTAACTAAAAGACCTCTTGGGAAAGGATTTTATGTGCTTGTCTAGATTAAACTTGATGGGTCTCCTACCATGGGTTTTTGGATCACATTCAGGGGATCATCAGAATTAGAAAATGTTCAATAATCCACTACAAGACCATAGTACAATGAAAATTTTCGATGTTCAAATATGGAAATAGAAGTAAAATTATTATCATGGAACTTTAGAATTGATGGTAATGATTTAAAAATAATTATTAAGATTTTGCATAATAATTGGAGTTTCATCCATTTTTTTTGAAGATGTAACATTATTAATTATTAGGAGAAATAAGTGGTGGTCATATAATGGTAGGAATACATATTGGATTAGATGGTGTCTTTAAAACATATATGTCCACTTCAATTTTTTATCATATTTTTAAACACAAAATTCTTCTTGGTCACTTTTAATTTTTTTAATGTCATTGTAACAAAAGCAATTTGTCCATTGCAATCACTAAGACAAAACTTGACCACCCACAACGATGCTCATTATCTAGTGAATATAGATGCCCCCTTATCAAAACCAAGGGAGTTACAATTTTGACATAGAGATTGTGCTAATGATTTAGAAATAATAGGATATTGCATAATAAGTGGAGTTTCATCCACATTTTTTTAATTTGATGTAACATAAGTAAATTGTCTAATAGGGATGTGACTCCTTAATATTGCCCACCCGCACCATGGAATTATGCCTTTGAGATAATTTAATTCACCAATTTAAATACTTGTGAGTGTGAGTCACCTTTCTTGAACTTACAAACTAATATTTAGAGAATTCAAATGGTAATTAAAATAAGTGACACAAAATCATACCTAGTAACTCAAAGACCTCTTGGGAAAGGATTTTGTGTGCTTATCTATTTAATTATAAAATAGTAATAGACTCGTCACAATAAATTACACTTGATAGTTATCCTACCATGGGTTTTTGGATCACATCCAGGGGATCATCAGAATTATAAAATGTTCAATAATCCACTACAAGACCATATTACAATGAACATTACAGAAGTTCAAATATGAAAATAGAAGTAAAATTATCATCATAGAAATTTGGAACCAATGGTAATGATTTAGAAATAATTATTAAGCTCTTGTATAATAAGTGGATTTTCATCCACATTTTTTAAAGATGCAACATTATTAATTATTAGGAGAAAAAAGTGGACCTAGTGGTACAATGGTAGGCATAGACATTGGAATAGATGGTGTCTTTAAAATATATATATCCACTTCAATTTTTTATCACATTTCTAAACCCAAAATTCTTCTTAGTCGCTATTAAAATTTTTAACACCATTATAACAAAAACAATTTTTCTATTACATTCATAAAGACAAAACCTAATCACCAATAACTATGCTCCTTATTTAGCGAATATAGATGCCCTTGATCGAAACCAAGGAATTTATAATTTTGACGTAGAGATTGTGCTAATGATTTAGAAATAATAGGATTTTGCATAATAAATGGAGTTTCAACTACATTTTTTGAAGATGTGACATAAGAAAATTGTCTAATAGGGATTTGAATCCTTAATTTTTAGTGCCCCCACTAGAAATTATACTTTGAGATAATTTAATTCACCAGTTCAAATACCTATGAGGATGAGTCACCTTTCTTTAACTTAGAAACTAATATTTGGAGATGAATTCGACCCCATAATAGTAATTAAAAGAAGTTACACAATATCATACCTAGTAACTCAAAGACCTCTTAGGAAAGGATTTTATGTGCTTATCTAAATTAATATGGTTATGTGAGGGCATATTAAGTAGTCTACCTTAGAACACTTACTATATATAGTATTTATATATATTTAGACTTTGAATCCATTTATAGATTGTATCTAAATGTAGACTTGTATAATTTAGGGACTTTCATTCTAATAAAATAACAACAAAATCATCACAAAAAATAATTTACAATTGATGGGTCTCCTACCATGGGTTTTGGATCACATCCAAGGGATCATCAGAATTAGAAAATGTTTAATAATCTTTTACAAGACAAAGTACAATGAAAATTTTAGAAGTTACAATATGGAAATAGAAGTAAAAATGTCACATGAAACTTTGGAACCAATAGTAATGATTTAGAAATAATTATTAGGCTCTTCTGAATGCATAATAAGTGGAGTTTCATCCACATTTTTTTAAGATGCAACATTATTAATTATTAGGAGAAATAAGTGGTGGTGGTATAATAGTATGCATACACATGGAATAAATGGTTTCTTTCGAACATATATGTCCACTTCAAATTTTTATCATATTTCTAAACCCATAATTCTTCTTGGTCGCTTCTATTTTTTTAATTGTAACAAAATAAATTTCTTAATTTCATTCACCAAGATAAAACCTGATTGAAACCCAAGGGAGTTGGAATTTCGATGTAGTGTTTTTGCTAAGAGGCTATCTCTTTACATGAAGAATATAATCCATTGTTGACTAAACCATTGTATGGCGATTCAAATCTTGATAATTTTGTACTGACAATTATTTTTAAGATGAACTTATTTTGACATAAATGTCATGGGTTTGGAGTAACTAGTAGGTTTAATTGTCGATTTACAATCTTTCACTTCACATAACCCCTCTTACCCCCCACACACAAAAATTATATTAGTTATTAAATAAATATAATTTACATATTATGATATAATAATATAATAATATTTTTATATATTAAAATAATTTATTATATAATTTTTTTATATTATTATGGGGTTTGTATATGGACCCAACCCACAAAGAAAGAGTTTTGCAAAGCATGGCACAAAGCCAACCAAAAGACTAGAAAAATCCAAGCCACCACTAAATAAAACAATGAGCGTAGAGCCCTAGATGAACATAGTCACTCTATAGAAGACCCCAAAAATAGAAAACAAAATGGAATTGATAATTAAAAAAACTAGACAGTACCATGAAATGAAACCAACCAACTTTAGACATTAAGACCCGTCAGGGCCTCATCTTCTATATCAGTCAGGAGCATAATTTTATGACCTTCACCAATAGGTTCCTCCTTTATAAAAATAAATTCTTCAAAAATAGGTTCCAATGTTTCTTTTCCCATAGACAAAGATGACATTTAGTGAGTGAATACCTCCAGTGCATCAGGGCCCATTTCCTCTACCAACGCAATGTTATACCATAATGACACCACCACCTTACCTTTGAGTACCCATCTTAGTAGTTTTTTTATTACCTCTACTCTCATCTAATCATGTAGATACTCTCATAGCTAAACCAATTCTAGAATTGGGCTTTTTAGCTATGACATAAATTGCAAAGAAATAAAATTCCTAATTTTCATATCCAGTAGGATCACCTTCTTTTGTAAATCCTCCACAAAACCTAAGAGGATCATAAATATTGACTTAATAACCCTAAAGGAAGAAGTTGACACAACTCGCAAGCCATTTTGACTAGAGAATGATAAATTTTGTAGGGGAGTTAGATCATGTATAAGAATCTTCTTTACCAGACCAACATGAAACTCTAGATGAACATATAAAACCACCACTTTCACCATAACTTCAGCATCAAATACAAAAATGTTATATTTGAGGTGAAAACCACCACTAATTCAAAATTTACCCTACTTTTCACCCCCTTTAGTAGAAAATATTACCCTAGGATGTCCACAATTACATCATGCATTTCTTCCATAGGAATCCAAAATATATTCATGAGGTGATCATGAGATATTTGTCCATCAAATAACATTTCTATGACATCACTCACTCCATAAACACATGAAGTTGCTAATGCTATCTCATTCCCACTCTCCACATTGTGCCCAACCAAACATAACACAACACATTATTATTGAAAATCCACAAGCATAGGACTTAAATATCAAGGTGGTATTAAACTTAAAGGGGCATGAGGGAAGCCTCTAAGCTCCTTCATGCCATGGGATGCCATCAATCCAGCTAATAATACCCTCCATACTTCATTAATGTCAATCTACCATCTAAATCCCTTCATATATATTAATATTAAACAATATTATTATATCATATAATATATATGTTATTATAAATTATAAATCAATATTATATGTGCAACAAATATAATGAAAATCATGTGCACAATAGATTACATTGAAGAGTAATTCTATTGAACATTAATAAGCAATGGGCATTATATTAAAACAATCACGTATTCATGAAGGTTAAATCATGTATCCATGCATCATCATTTATAAGGCCAAATCACATCAATGTAGTAAAATCAAGAATCACAAAAACTTCATTTATCAAGATTATAGAAATTATAATATATCTATTTATTATTGTTAATAGTATGAAAATAATATTAAATTTTTAACAAAATTAAATGAATTTTATGTTGTATAATGCCACGTTACATCAAAAAATGGGTAAATGTGAACACAAGTATAGATTTAAAACTTTGTGGTGCTTTTCCATGTGCATAGTAGATGAGGTAGATTACTTTGAAGAGCAAATATATCAAACATTATTATGTTTGAGAGGAATTAAATTAAAAATTTCAATCACAGATCACCATTGAAGTTGTCACAAGTGTTAAATTTGATGTTATATAACTTGGCATTTAGGATAGTTGGTAGTAAAGCACGTGAATTATTAATTTTTAGTAGCCCTTCGAACTTGGTTATAAATTTTTTTTGAACTGTTAGATTACTTACAAATTATTCAAAGGAATCAAGTATGTTCTACTTTTATACAAAATGACCATCAAATTTTAGTTAATGATTAGGTTTTTTGACCTCCAATTTAAATTAGTGATATGCAATTATTCTATTTAAAAGATTAAAATTAAGATAAAGCAGAAATGAATATCTGTCCTGGTGAGTTTATTTATCCATTCCAATCTTTTGGTTTATTTATTGAGTTTATAAGACTAGAATGATAATTTTCTCACTAACCTCAATTTTGAATTCTAATTATGAGATGTGTTTATTAGTTTTTCTAACTTCAGGTGTCACAAAATGAGCTAGAGATGTGTTCATCAATTCTCATAGACAAGACTATTTGTAAATTTTTGACTCATGTATATTGTGGCCTTGTTCATAGTTTTTTTGTAATGTATAATTACTAATATTCATGTATTTTATGTAACTATATACAAAATCAAGAATATAAACAAATGATAACCAACCATTGTCAGTTAGCATTTTTCATTTTTCAACCTTACTAGATGAACCTCACGGATGTGATTGGATGTTTTGTATGTGCCCTTGTGGCCTTCTATATTCTATTATCCATCTATGAGGATGTGATGTTCTATGTTATTTAGAATGAAAAATTATCTCTATCTGCTAAATTTTATTTTATTCTACTTCTATAGTTTTGGTCTTTGCTCACATAATAGATTGTAGTTCATGCTTTATGCTCCTTTAGGGTTTGTGATGCTTCAAGATCTAATATATTTTTAAAAATAAAAAATATTTTGACATTATAGGTTGGTTGCATATCTAGTTATAGTGGTGTTTCTAACTGGATTTTATGTAAAACAATTATGGTGCTCTATGCTCTAATAATGCATTGGAATAGATGGTGTCTTTGGAACATATATGCCCACTTGAGTTTTGATGTATATATTACATGCTAAGAGTCTCTCTCTTTAAAAGTTAATGCAAGACATCATAGACTAAATCATTGCATGGTTATTCAGATCTTGATCAATCCGCACCCACAATTATATTTAAAGATGAACTTAATTAATATTTTGACATTGTCAAGGGTTTGGAATTACTAGGTTTAACTAGAAATTATAATGTTACCCCTCTCACCAATATATATATATATACACACACACACACACACACACACACACACACACACACAGACACACACACACACACACACACACACACACACACACACACACACACACATATTATATATATACATATATATATATATATATATATGTATGTGTATATTATATATATATGTATATATATATAAGTATATATATATATATATATGTATATATATCTATACATATATATATTATGTATATATATATGTGTGTGTGTGTATATATATATATATATGTATATATATATATACATATATATATATATACATATATATATATATGTATATATATATGTAGACACCGAAATCGTGTCGACTCCCCTGGTCATCCCCCGTCTTATTCTTCTTCGCCTATTTAACCCTTGTCGATCACCTTTTCCATTAGCCTTGACCCTGGCAGCATGTAAAAATGAGCACAGAGCTAAAGCTAGACTCTATCCTCATTGTGCATCTGTCGATGACGGTCGTTACCCGACCGATGTCGCCGACGTCGGTCACTTATCGGCCGATGTCGGCAATCCTGCCGACGTCGGTCACCTTACCGTTATCCATTATCAGTTATCATTCGGTTCTCAATTGGTTTCCCGAACGGTTATTGAACCGTCTCTCGAACCATCCCTTGCCTTCATCAGCATCCGCCGATCAATCCCAAAGGCTAATCAATCAATCAATCAATCAATCGATCAATCAATCAATCAATTGAGCCCGAACTCTGACATTCACAGACTCTTGCAATCAACACTCTCATGATCAACCAACTCCGGCATCAACCAATCTGCATTCGCTTCAATCCGGTACTGCACAGACAACTTCAACAACGTCAATCATGTCTTCGCACTGTGACAGGTAAGTATTCTCATCTATTTATTTTTATCTTTGGTTATTGCTTGCTTGTTATTTCTATACTCTATATTCTATCCAGACTCGACCTTCTGCAAAACCCCAGAGCCTGTTTAAACTTGACCTTATCTTGACTAGATCCTGTCCAAAACCCTACCCAGAACCTATCCAAAACCTTGCCTAGACTCTGCCCTAACTTTGTCTCGACTCCATCAGACCCTGTCCTGACTCTGTCAAGACCCTGTCCCGACTCTCCCAGACCTTCTGTAACTCGTCCAGACTCTGTCCAGAACTTGCCCCGACCGACGCCGGTCACTACCCCTACCGACGCCGGCACTTTAACCGACGTCGGCACTTTCCCTAACCGACGCCGGCACCACAGAGACCGACATCGATGACTGCACAGAACATTTTACTTCATTATCAGGTACGCATTTTATTTTTTGTCCTTTATTTTTGTCATTTTATCTTTCATTTTATCTACTTTAGTCCAATATTCTACTTTTTTATCAGTGGGTTGATATCCTTCTAGGAAGTCTTTGCACTTCCAAGATCGGGTGTTCACCTGACAGCCCACCATATCTTTGACTAACGTTTTTCTGTGTTTCAGTCTCTTTTCTTCGCAGGTGTCATTCCTCCATAGCCAAAGAGGAGAATCTTCCAACGTCTGATTTTGGTGCGCACGACTTTATCAGGTATCTTCTAGCCTTGACCATTTCTTTTAGTTTCTTATTTCTTCTTTGAATGTAGAAAGCAATTTTGCATAGAAACATTCTGGCACGCCCGGTGGGACCCTAAGGCCTTCCTTGGGTTCTTTCTTTATTTCATTCATATAGGTGCATTAGGTTCTTTCCTTTTCGCCTCCTTTCGTCTCTTCTTAAAACGACATCATAAGCAGGACTAAAACGAACTTTTCTTTTCTTTCTTGCACTTCTAGACTAGCTAAAACTGATATTCTTCGACTCTTTCTCCATTCGTCTTCATACAAACAAACATTTTGACTTGGGCATTAAAACACTTTGCATTCATTTCTGTTTGCCTGCATCTCTTAGATCACACATAGTAATTAAACTGCATATTGAATTAATCTAGATCACTTGATGTTACACGACCAAACCACCTGCACAAAAAAAACATTTTAACTTACCTGAGACAAGGCCTGACTGGGATTTCATCCCCCAGTGGATACCTTACCCGTCCCGGTAACCCTACTTGGATTTCATCACCAAGGGGGAAGCCCACTCCGTTCTCTGGCGGAGGATAAACTCTAGTGGAAGTATATTTTGGCTAAGCGAAACTAGCTAACCACTGGAATCATAAAGTGAGGGGAGCTTGCTCCTTAACACCAGGCCTGTACGGAAGCTAACACAGACTTTTGAGCACCATAACAAAACCCGAAACCATCCATGGACTGCTTCTTCTAAGACCTGACTCAAAAGCCAATCTTCCTCTACACACATTCTAAGGCATAAGCCACTATAATCCTAATAATTTACTTCTAGGGTTTTAGGATCTGCTTGTGTCTTCATCTTTTTTTAGTTCTTATCTGCTTGTTTGAGCTTGTGAGGACGTTTTTCCTTGCCTTGAATGGTTCTGACTCGTAGCCAAGCCAAGGCTCTAGTCGATCACGCGAGGCATCATCCTCTTCCATCTGCCCCACCTACAACCAACCCTATAATGGAGTTTAACTCGGAAACTGAAAGAACTCCTACCAGACCATCTCCGACCCAAACGCCTATTATCCCAGAAGGGGACCAAGATTTTGCACAATTATTGGACCTCAATACCGCAGCCTTGCAACATTATCTCG
The DNA here is from genome assembly GCA_037957365.1 of Torreya grandis. Classification (NCBI taxonomy): domain Eukaryota; kingdom Viridiplantae; phylum Streptophyta; class Pinopsida; order Cupressales; family Taxaceae; genus Torreya; species Torreya grandis. Next base: position 2,833,189 of record JARHVA010001703.1, read on the forward strand.
TGAATAGCCGAACGCGAGACCCCTTAGGCAATCCAATTTACGAAATGCCGACTTCTCTCCTCGAAACTGTGGTCGTATCAACGACGTTCGTAGTCCAACCCTCAGATACCCAGGCTGTTGCCTCAAACAATGACCAACCTTTTACCAACCATCCAAGTGTGGCCTCTCCTTCCATCGTTGGGCCCACTTTCACCGGGGTTTCGACCCCCTATCAATCTCAGCCCACTCAACCACTTTCTACCCCCTTTCAAAACTTGGTCGTCTCTATTCCGCCTACTCTTACTCCTATCAACACTAGGGTGGCTACCTATCCATTAGCCCATGTTACCTCTAACCAACCTCCCATGACAACATCAAACCTAGCCATGCCTTTTATCCAACCATCCTTAGTCACTTCTTCTGTCCCTACGACTAGTCATCCGTACGTTGCACCCTTATTGGTACAACCGACTACGTCATATACCTCTTCCAACCTCTTTCAAGCACCTTACAATCTAGGAGGCATTCCACTCGCCAATCTGTCAGTAGATATTATCAAGATGCTGATGGATAAAATGTCTAACCTAGAGACTTCTATTTCAGGCTCACGTAACACTCTCTCGTATGAACAAATCTGCAACGAGCCCATCCATCCTTCTGTCCCCATCAGACCATATCCCAGCCAGTGGGAACTTCCTAAGTTTTCTCATTTCCAAAGCAAGGAAGACCCACAACAACACTTACGGGCATTTAGACATGCCTGTTACCTTATCGCCCACGATGATGCGTTGCTCTTACGCACGTTTCCCATGTCTCTCTCAGGTGCTGCACTTGACTGGTACAGTTCTCTTCCTAGCCATTCCATCTTCACATTCACTCAGCTGGCCCAGCTCTTCCTGGATCATTTCTCCATCAATATCACCAAGAAGGTCTCCATCACAGACCTCTATTCTATCCGCCAGTTCGAGGATGAATCCATTGCTGATTTCGTCGCTCGGTGGAGGGGCCTTTCAATCAACTTTCATTTTCCTTACCCCAGCCTGAGCTTATTGAACTTTTCTCTCAAGCCTGCGCTAAACATATTTCTTCTACCTTGAGGGTTCAGACCTTTCGCACTTTTGATGAAGCCTTCACGATGGCTCGTAAACTTGAGTTATGTGCCATCGAGGAGAATAAAGTCAAGTTTCGGAGTAAGAATCCTAACTCCAAAACCAATGACCCCTCTTCTAAGCCTTCCTCATCCAATCCTAAATCTAAAGCTTCAGCAAATGCTGTGGTTGTTAGATCTTTGTCCTCTTCACCTTCAACTAATCAACCTGAACCATCCACAACTATGAGTGCCACTCGCCAATTTCAGCAGAGATACATACAGTGACAGTTTACTCCACTTGGAGAATCATACGCGTCTGTGATGGAAAAACTCATCAAACAAGGGGCTATCAATCTCCCTCAGATCCGACCACCACCACAATTTGATCCCTCATGCGCTATCCCTGTGTGGTATAGGGAAGATGACTTCTGTAACTACCACCGTGTTAAAGGTCATGACACGGGCAACTGTAAAACCCTTAAAAACAAAATCCAAGACATGTTGGAAAAGGGTGACCTCATCCTCAACAATCCTAATGCCCCTCCTAATCAGGGTATCGATATCTTCAAACAACCATTCCCTAATCATCCACCAACCCAAAATAACGTCCAGACCTTGACTGACAATACCCATGAACATAATATTTGAACAGTCAATACGGTCTCGCCCCTCATTCCTAACCAATCTCAAGAGGTGAGTTCATCCATTAGTCCATCACATATGGACGAACCTCTTTCTCCGGTTAGTTCTCCCTCAACTTCTCTCATTTTGGAGGATGCCTCGACCTTACCAGTACCGCCAGTTTCACCATCTTCCTTCTTGCTGCCCATGGAGGACCCAACCTTTCCTACTCCTCGACCGCAAGTGGAGGGCACTATCATCCCTGCCCTTTACCCGCTTGAGGAGCTTCATTCTCCAGTTTCTTCTCCACCCAGGGAAGAACCTATCTCTCCTTCGTCTCCAACCAAACATGAACCTGTCACGACCTCACCATGCTTTGGGGCCGAAACTACCATACCTTCAGTCCCACAACCGTCGGCATCTTCTCAAGAGCCCAAACTTCATCCCGCACCTTCTCAGCCATTTTTCCGACTAGTGGAGAGACTCGAACTTCTCCCTTCTAGGAAAGTGGAACATCAGGGATTGTGGGACCGTCTCACAGCTCTTCAACAAGCTCGGGCCCTCTCATCTCATGCTGCTAATCCTCCCATGGCAGAACCTCCTAAGACTATCAATAAAAATCAGATTTCTGCCTCTAGACCATCTACATCTCCATCAACCTCATCAAAACCAAAACCCTCATCTACTCCACCTAAACCTATCAAGTTGCTTGGCGTTTGCCCCATCTCCAACCTCACTCATCCACAAGTGAAGGTGGACTTAAACCAGACTTCAACCAATAGTAGTCTTCAACCTAGATCACAAAAGACTGCCAAACCACAGAGGTGAACGTCTCCTCTTCTGTCACCATTGCCCTCCATTTTGGGCCCGAATCCTTCAACCTTAACCAGAATCCTTCCCACTTCAACCTCTAATCAAAACCAGTTGCCTCCTTTACTTCCTTTACCTACCACTAGTCTACCCTCTCCCAAAAGGGCGATACCTCTCATGAAGAGTGTACCGTCTCCGCCTGTCATCGCACCATCAACCCAGAAGGTGGTACGAAAACCCCCTCTAACTTCACCCAAGCAAAAGTCACCGACATCGCATACATCGATGAGCACGGATCCTTTAGTGGGTTCATACTCTTTAATCTTGCAATGAATTTTGCAAACTTCTAGCATAACTCTTCCACCCATCAAGCCTTTCCAACCTCTCGGGTCTAAACCCTCCTGGTTCGACGACACGAAGATTTGTTTATATCATCGTACACTAGGACACGACACTGAGACTTGCTGTGCCCTCAAGGCTGTCATTCGCCGTTATCTGGAGAAAGACACTCTTCTCTTTAAGGATACTTTCGACCGACCCCTGACTCCTTTTCATAACCCTTCTACCTCTTCAAACCCATCCACATCTCATCAATCGGTTACAACTCCTTCATCACCTTCACCTCCCATCTTTGAAATCAATGCCATTCACATCACCACTAGGTCACAAAAGGATAAGGCGAAAGAAAAAGCTGCCATTCCTTAGACCTACCCTTTTGTCAATCCACCTCGACCGCCTAAGCCTAAGATTTCTATCCTTGGTGCGCCTCAACCCTCCTCTTCTTCTTCTTCTGGACCAATCCACGACTCCATGTTGAAACAGCTTCACCAGACGCCTGTGAAGATGTCCCTCTATGATCTCATCCAAACCTCACCCCAACATCGTCAGGCCCTCATCTAAGCCTTGCAGGCAGCGGAGGTCCAACCCGAGGACCCCCAACCACTTGCTGCCCTTGTCCACTCCTTAGCCCCTGTTGCCTCCATTACATTCAGCGATTCTGAGATTCCCACATCTAACACAGAAGATCAGGATGCTGCCCTCTTCATCACTACCTATATCGATCAAACACACATTAAATGCATTATTATTGACGGGGGCACTAGCATCAACATCATCTCCACTCATGCCTTTGATCAGTTGGCTCTTCCCAAGAATTGCGTCTCCAAAACTGACGCGATCTTGCACTCTTTCAATGACAGTCGTTCTTCATATTTGCGTTGGTCCACGCACAGTCCCAAAGCTCTTCTACATCATCGAAGGAGAGTTTCAATACAACATCTTGCTGGGCCGACCCTAGATCCGCGCCATGGCCTGTGTCCCCTCCACTCTGCACCGTTGTGTGAAATTTGAGCATGATGGACAAGTCCACACCATTCTTGCTGACCCTTTGCCCTTCAAAACATGCAACACCACCTACCGTCCAAACGATGTCCTCATCCCTATCAAGCCGTTAACCCCGGCACTACCTCCATTCGCGGAAACTTTGACCAGTTCGCAACAGGCGGTCGCCCTTACACCTCCCCTTCAAGCGACGACCACAGACCCCATGGAAGACGTCTTCCAAAGACTTTCATTGGGAGAGTATCACTTGCTAACTTTAGATATGTTCCAAACTCCACAAGAGTATGGATGCCTTCATCACAGCCCCAGCTACGACCATCGAATAGGGATGATCATACCTTATGGTCCCCCTCACCTCTGCACTAACCTCGTCTATGGGGGGCTTAATCTAGCTCCTACTGATGGTAATCCTCTTTCTTCACCTCAACCTTTCACATCAGACTTTTTGTTTCTTAGCAACCCCACTTTTGCACACACTTACCTTTACAGGTGTGCATGGAAGAGTTTTGGTTTCGGACGCTATGAACAGGGCTCCCATCAGCCTATCCAACCGCTCAACGATGATGACGCCAAGAAACGATATGGTCTGGGATATCACGACCCCACTCAAGACCCTGTAGACCTTTGTCCTAAACCAATCATTGACCAATCTCCTCCACACTCGCCTGTTTTGCCCCCTTCACCTACAGAGTCAGTGGTTTCCATTCCTCCTAGTTTTTTTTTTTTTTCCATAAACACCATCCGCCTGGACCCCTTGACTTATCAGCTCAATGGGGTGTCCAATTCTCTCCCTCTCATTTTTTCCAGCATGATCGAAGATGAGTCGGCAACCATTCACATTGTTCACTGCATAGACGATGACGCCATTCTTTCTTACATGGGCGTTGATGATTCTTTCATCCAGTGCTCCCTCCCTTCTGAGACCCAGATTATGTTAAATGAATCAACCATTGACATCAACCTTCCTTCTTCTGATGTTCCTTACGTCTTAAAGATTGGCCAATCTTTAGACGCTCAGGAGCAGCTTGACTATACCCATTTCCTCTCTGACCATAACAAGGCCTTTGCCTGGACTTACAGTGATATGCCTGGCATCGACCCCACCATCGTTACCCATAACATTGTCACCAAACCAGAGGCTAAGCCTGTCAGGCAAAATCTTCTAAAGATGCATCCTCGCGTTGCCCTCCTTGTCAAAGAAGAGCTTCAATGCCTCCTTTCTATCTCCTTCATCCAGCCCATCGATTATCCACAGTGGGTCTCTAACATCATCCTAGTCACCAAGGCAACTGGGGGGATTCGGATCTGCATAGACTATCGTGACCTTAACTAAGCCTGTCCTAAAGACAACTTTCCTCTTCCTAACATTGACCAGCTTGTTGATCTTACGGCCGGCCATGAGATGTTATCTCTTATGGACGGGTTTTCAGGATACAATCAAATCCTGATTGCTCCAGAAGATCAGCACAAGACTACTTTCATTACCCCATGGGGGACTTTCTGCTATCGAGTCATGCCTTTTGGCTTGAAAAACACAGGCGCCACTTATCAGCATGCCATGACCTACATTTTCCACGATCTCCTTCACAAAATCATGGAGGACTATGTGGATGACCTACTCGGCAAGTCCAAGCTTCGTCGTGACCATCTAACCATTCTCAAAATCATCTTTTCTCATCTTCTTCAGTACAATGTTCGTCTTAACCCCAAGAAATGTGTCTTTGGGGTCCTCTCTGACAAGCTTCTCAGCTTCATCATTTCCTTCCGTGGCATTGAGATAGATCCCGCCAAGATTCGCGCTATCCTCGAAATGCCTCCCCCGACCAATCTCAAACAGCTTCACAGTTTGCAAGGCAAGCTCCAATCCATTCATCGTTTCATCTCGCAACTTTCTGACCGCTGCCAACCTTTTCATCATCTCCTTAAGAAGGACGTCTCTTTTACATGGGATAAGGACTGTCAAGAGGCTTTTGAAGCCCTAAAACGCTATCTCGTCTCTCCACCAATTCTCATTCCACCTAAAGATGACCAACATTTTTACCTTTATATCTCTGCCACTCATCATTCGTTAGGTGCCATGATTGCGCACCGAGACGAGCATCACCGTGAGCAAGCAGTCTATTATATCAGCCAAACACTGGTCGACTATGAAACTCGGTATACCCATATCGAGAAACTCTGTTTGGCATTAGTCTTTGCTGCTACTAAGCTTCACCACTATCTTCTTAGTCACAAAACCTTTGTCATCACTCACACTGACCCTATCAAGTACATGCACTCCAAGCCATATCAGAATCAACGTATGTCTTAGTGGCTCATGTTGCTTGCTGAGTTCGATCTCGAATTCATCCAGCAAAAATCTATCAAGGGGCAAACCATTGCTGATCAACTAGCAGATGCCCCTCTTCCTGACAATCAACCTTCGTGGTGTGAATTCCCTGATGAGTCTATCGCTGCGCTTTCCTCTGCCGACACCACCTATCAGATGACTATGTTCTTTGACGGTTCCAAATGTCAACTAGGTGGGGGTGCTGGGGTCATTCTCATCCCACTTGAAGGGGAGCCCATGCCTTTGTCTTTTAAACTCGACTTTGATTGTACCAATAATATGGCCGAATACGAGGCCTTAATTTTGGGACTTCAGACCGCCCTCTCTCTTAGCATCAAGTCTATTAACATCTTCGGTGACTCGCAGCTCATTGTCAATCAGGTCAACGGTTCATACCTCTGTAAAAATGAAATTTTGCAAAGGTACAAAAATCATGCTGACATTCTCCTTGCATCTTTCGATCATTACCTCTTGCAGACTGTTCCTTGATCCATGAATAAGTTTGCTGACACCATGGCTTCTCTCGCTTCACATATCCCATCTTCCTCATCTGCATCCATACTTTTTGTCACGGTGCGTTGTGTGTCGTTGCCTTCATATATCTCTTCTCACATTCATCATGTCAACACTATAGACCCTAGCCCACAAGATGCTTGGTATAAGCAACTTGTAGACTTCTTATCTTTCTCTGTCATTCCTCCCAACCTCTCTAGTAATGCACGACGAGCTTTTATCAAGCGTACCACTCGCTATACCATGCTAGGGGGTCTTCTCTATAAGCGAGGCTTCGACGGCTTCCTTCTTCGCTGTCTCACCTCCACTGAAGCATCTCAAGCCATTCAGCAAGTCCACAACGGGATTTGTGGTGGACATTTTAGTGGGAATTCGGTTGCCAAGCGCATCCTTCGTCTGGGCTATTATTGGCCTACCCTTCATCAAGACTGTAGCGACTATGTTCGGCATTGCATCAAGTGTCAGCAGCACTCTAACTTGCTTCATCTTCCTAGTCACGCCTTACAAATTGCTCAGGATTTCTGGCCTTTTTCTCAGTGGGGTTTAGATCTCATCGGTGAGATTAACCCTCATTCATCCCTTTGTCATCAATCCATCATCACAGCCACTGAATATTTCACCAAGTGGGTGGAAGCCATTCCTCTCATCTCCACAAAAGCCGATAAGATCGTCGACTTCATCACCACCCATATCATCTGTCATTTCGGTGTCCCTCATAAAATCATCACCGATAACGGCAAGTCCTTTAAAAACAAAACTATCCAAACACTATACGACTCATTCGGCATCAAACTCAATTTTTCTTCGCCTTACTACCCACAAGCAAATCGGCAGGCCGAGGCTTCCAACAAGATTCTCACCAAAATTCTCATGAAAGTGGTCAGTGACACAGGCAGGGATTGGCACATTCACATTCCCTTCACTTTGTGGGCATACCGCACTAGCATTCGAACCTCTATGGGTGCTACCCCTTTTTCTCTTGTGTACGGAACAGAGGCTGTCTTACCTCTCGAAGTACAAATCCTGTCTCTTCACATTTCTCTACATGATATTCTTTCCAACGATGACTTTCATCAAGATCGCTTAGCTCAACTTGAGTTACTTGACGAATGTCGTCTTGCTGCCCTTAATCATCTCCATGTCTATCAACATCGCATCAAGCGCACCTATGACAAAAATTTGCGAGAATGAGATTTCAACATCGGAGACTTCATCCTCAAAGAGAATCAACACGTGACCAATATGGAGTGAAGTAAATGAGGCAAGTTTGCTCCTAATTGGCTCGGACCTTTTATTATCACACACAAGTATGGATCAGGGACTTATCGTCTGTCTTCTCTTGATGGACGCCCAGAACCTGAGCCTCTTAATGCGTTGCATCTGCGACCGTTCTACTGTTAGTCGAGTATTCGTCCACTTGACACTTAACTTGAGCTCGTCCCTTGAGCAATCCCCGTCCTCTTAATCCTACTTCCTTTCAACCCTATTCCTCTTAACAATTCCTATAACCCTTTTTTGCTGTATAGATGCTTTGTCCTCATAAAAGGGAGCCCTTGACCTTCTATAATCTTGTCCATGACTCACATTTCTGTAAAAATAAATCAAGATGTCACAATATCCATGGTCACTATATCAATATCAAAATCAAAAAGCAGACTGCTCCCTCGAAGGATAGCTGTACTATCATTGCTGTAATTAATAGACTGCTCCCTTGAAGGACAGCTATTCAAAAGCCTTTATATTAAACAAAAATCTAGACCACTCCCTTGAAGGATGGCTATGACTAAACTGGAAATAAATAGCACTATTTTAGAAGCTTCCCGCATTGATCAGCTTCACAACTGACCACCAAGCAAATGACATCTCTATGCAGGCTTCCCGCATTGATCAGTCTGCGCCAAAAAATAAATAAATAAAAAATGAATGAATGAGTCATGGACTTGACTTATAGTTGTCTCAGGGTCTCCTATAAAAAGGGGCATAGTTATCTCTGCTCTTACAATGGGTTACCCTCTTTCCTCCTCCTATCACCTGCTCAAGGGACTTCGAGCTCACTTTAATGTTGAAGTGATTCGATTACCGTTCTAACATAACTATGGTCAACAACATCACGCATGAATGGGGCTCTTGGTTCTCATAACTCCTACCTATGCTATCTTTTTGGTCCTTGTCAATGAAAGAGCAATATGCTTTTTTCTTTTTCTACACTTTGATCACATTCACCTTCATCACTTGTCAATCAACTCAACTCTCTTTTTAGACCACCCTCATAACCTATTCACCCTAGTTTCTATGGACACCAATACACATGGAAACTATTGACCTACTGTAATTTATGTTAAGCATAAACCAATACTTGCTGAAGCGTAAATAGACCTCAATTCATTTTTAGCATACATCCATCACGAATATGGAATATTGCTAGGGATGAAAGACCTTTCGACCAATGTTGCAGAATACACCATTTGGAAAAGGTTGCAACATCTCTTCCCCTCATCATTTCATCATAACCACGACCAATTTCATCCCTTTGACCCTCCTTCCCTTTTAGGGAGAACTACATTGGCCTGAGGCCCTATGACCAGGGCTATGTAGGCAGCACTCAGTTGACATGGGGTCTTCTGAGGTT